>BQNB010055776.1:0-30924 GCA_026074375.1 Tanacetum coccineum
ATTTGGGTCTTTCTTGCTCAGGAATATTACCAGGAATGGTAATTCCTGCTCCTCTTCTGTTCTTTGAGATATTAACCAAGTAATCAGCAATCAAGGTATCATCTTGAATGAACTCATCAGATTCATCTTGAAAGGTTGGAGGACCAGCTTCATCTTTCATTTCTTTCATTGAAGGTTTAGTACTTAGATTTGCTCCAGCGGTACTTTCATTTACCTTATCAGTACCTTCAATAACTTTAGCAGTACCTTCATTATCCTTAGCAGTACCTTCAGGAATGTTAGCAGTACCTTCATGAATGTTAGCAGTACCTTCATGAACCTTAGAAGTACCTTCATTAATCTTAGCAGTACCTTCATTAACCTTAGCAGTACCTTCATCAATCTTAGCAGTACCTTCATTAACCTGAGCATCCCTTGAATTAACATCACCTTCATTCAAACCAGTACTTTTGCCAGAGACTTGCTTCCTCCCCTGTTTGAAAGAAGATGATTTCTTTGTATGTGCCTTCTTCATCTTTTTCTTCTTAGACAAAGTAGCATTAATCTTGACAAAAGATCTGTATTCAGTAATCACAGGCTTAACTTTCTTTATTAGGATCTTCATCTTTGTCTTAAGCCTTAGAATTTGAGCAGCTTGTTTAGTAGTTAGCTTCTTCAGTCTGAGAACCTCTCTAGTTAATCCATAAAGATCAAGATTTCCCTCATCTCCTCCAGATGTCTGAACCTCATCTGTGGGAGTATAATCATTGGGAGAATCTGTTCTTTTAATGCCTAGCAGTACTTTTAATGCCTACCAGTACTTGCAAAGTAGAACAGTACTTTCATTTTGACAAGCAGTACTTTCCTTTTATGAAGTAGTATTGATCAAATGAAGTAACAAAATCTTCCTATCTCACATAGCATCTCTTCAAATCCAACTCTAAATCAAAAAAAATTATCATTACATCATATCATCAAAAAATCAATCATCTTTGACTTTATACCTCCCCTTAAGAATAGCATCAAATCTTCTTTCAAAGTCCATACTTTATAAGCAGTCCTCCCCTTAAACGTAGCTATGGGTTCATCATTCCAATATTGTCTACCAAAGAGCAACCACTATCAATAGTAACATGATCTTTTAGTTCCTCTTCTGGATTGCCCTGCACACACAATTAAAGGAGTTAAACTCTCTTAGGAACCCAAGTCATTACTGACTTGAATTCCCCTAATGGAGTTACATACTCAAATTTCTTGAGTTTGTAAGATCCATTATTCTTGTGGCATATGATCTTAGATAAGGCCCTTTGATCTCCATGTTGTGTCTGGACTTGTCACAACACTCCCTTTTTCACCTTGTCTGGTGGAATGTATCTGCTTGTGTCCAGCAGGTACTTTCTTTCTTAACCCATTTAGATTTTATATTGGCTTGGGGCTTTTTTTGGTCTGTCACAGTTCTTGTGTTGAAAAATACCTGTGGGTGGTGAAGAGCTTGAAGCTCTTGGTCTTACATTATCCATTCTTGGATAATAAGGTCTACCAGTACTTGTGCGAAACACTGGTCTTGGGAAGTATGGCCTAGCAGTACTTTGTGAAAGTACTGCTTTTGATACTTTTGGTCTAGCAGTATTTTGGTAAAATGCACTAGCAGTACTTTGTGAAGGTACTGCTTGTGACATTTTTGATCTAACAGTACTTTTCAAACCTTCCTTGTAAAGTACTGATGATCGGGATATTAAAGACCTTCTGGATGAGGGGGTGTCTATAGTCACTTGAGAAATTTATGTGATTTACCCTACTTGTGTTATTCCAAACTGATCTTGAGTCCCTTGAACCCTGTGTTTCCAATGGTTTAGGTTTTTGGGTCTGTTTGAGATTTCTTTCATGTAGATTACAATCCTTGATTAAATGATCAGGACTGTAACATACAAAGCATACTTTACCATTTCTGTACCCAAGTCCCCTTCCCCTAGATCTTTGAGTTTTGTTTGTTAATCACCTTATTCCTAATTGCAAGCTCATCTATCCCAGTAAAAGCAACATCTGCCCTAGGTGGAATAATTGTACCTGTGGGTGGAGGTACTGCTTTGTATGCCTTTTCTCTTTTGAAAATTTCATTCAAAGGGAGTCAAAGTTTCATCCCCGATGATTGTTTACTTTCCTCACTACTTACTATATTCATATCCAAATCCCATGCAGGTTTTATCATTCAAACTTTTTGTTTTGTTTTAGGATTTTAGTTTGCAATAGAGTAGCATTGCTCCATTTTTCAAGTTTTTCTTTCAATTCATCCCTTTCTTTTATGACATTATCAAATTCTTTTTGTTTTTCGCCTAATTTCCAATCCCTCATTTTTTAAAGCATTACTCCATCTGTTCTTTATTTATCACCCTCATGCAGGTATTCAATTCTTTTCATGTGTTTCTATTTGGACCTCTAATGATTCAAGCTCTATTGATATCCTGAAATTTCTACCTAGCTCTTTGAAAACTATCTCTTTCAGTTTGATAATCATTCTATAATTTTTTATAAGTTTACTTGCAATTTAGGAACAGTTAGGGTTACCTTTGATTTAGAAAGAATCGGGTGGAGCTTGTATCCATAAAGCTAAGAGCAATGGTGTCTTTTATCAGCTTTCATCGCTCAGTAAAAACTCAGATCCTTCTTATCTAAGATCCACATGGTCTGCATCAATCTCTATGCTCCAATCATCTTCTTGTAGTGCAGTGACAGATGAGGCAGGAGGGTGGTTTTCAGCTTCAGACATATTTAGTGTTTTGCAAAGATATCGGATGTTCAAAGTTCTTCTTAATCAGAGTCTCCTCACAAGCTCTGATACCACTTGTAGGAACGATATACCTTAGTATAATAAGCTTTAGCCTGTATAGGATGTTACTTCTTGAATAAATCAAGTCAAGTAACAATGAAACAATGATGTAATACTATCAACTATGCAGAAACTAGTTAACAGTATCAAGAAGAAACAAACAATGATTGTCAAACGCATTTGTTTTTATCACACCTTGAATCTGCCTAGTTTTGCAGATCCTAATACATTACTATCTCCTTAATACTTCATAACTAATGACTTTCTTCCATTGTGTCTTTCTAATGCCTTCTAGAGTGTCCTTTTATAAACGTAAGGATAACTCTAGTAGGTGTACAGTTCTTGTATGACACAAATACTAATTAATACTAATCACTAATGTAACTGTTACATGATAATTACTAATGTAACCGTTTAACTAATAATCCTTTAAAGTTCCTTTAATAAAGGCAGTACTTTGACTTTTTCATACTAAACAGGCAGTACTTTGACCTTCAACTTAGCAGTACTTTGACCTTCTGACTTGTATTTCCCAACAATCCTCACCATCTTCATCCTTTGTTAAAGCCTTGTCACTAGCTGTCCTTAAACTAGAAAAGCCAAATTTCTTCAAGATTTCACCAACATACTTTCCTGACTAATGAAGATCCCATCCTCTTTCTACTTAACATGTAAACACAATAAGAAAGTAAGTTCTCCCATTGAACTCTTATGGAAAAACCTGTGTGCATTATTTGCCTCAAACTCATCACATAAAGTCTCTTAGTGGAACCAAGATGATGTACATCTACATAGATTGAACCAGGTAGATATCACCCTTGAGTCTCTTTATGAACAAAGTCTTGTCAATTTGTCCCCTGTGAAATCCATTATCCAGCAGATAGGTAGAGAGTGTCTCATACCAAGCTCTAGGAGCTTGATGTAGACCATATAAGGCTTTCTCCACTTTGTAGACTTTTTCTAGAAATTATGGATCCACAAAACCTAGAAGTTGGCTAACATATACCTCTTATTCAATGGTGCCATAGAGAAAAACACTTTTAACATCCATCTGGTACACAGGAAAATTCATAAATGATGCAAAGGCAAAAAATAACCTGATTGCTTCAACCCTAGCAACAGGAGCAAAAACCTCATCATAATCAATGCCTTCTTCTTGTTTATATCCTTGTGCTACCAGTCTGGCTTTGTTCCTTACAACTATTCCCCTTTCATCTTTCTTATTTCTATTTACCCACTTAGTACCAATAGCCTTTTTACCACTAGGTAAGTCAACTAGTGTCCAAACATTCTGAATCTTAAACTGAAGCAGCTCCTCTTGCATTGCTTCAACCCAACTTTCATTATCAAAGGCTTGAGATATCTTTGTGGGTTCATGTTGAGAAAGGAAACAAGCAAATAAGCAGTTCTAGAAATCTTTGTGATTTATCCTTCTCTGCTTTTGGATGTAGCTAATCATAGCATGCTCTCTAGAATTCTTCTTTTTCATGCCCCTTGTTTGTACTGCTGACTTTGGATCCCTAATAATCTGAGCTTTAGGATAAATAGAGTGTACTCTAGTTGTGGGAATATGACTGAAAACAGTAGAAGGTTCCATGTTGTTGAAATCAGCCTCTGCACCCACACTTTGATTAGCATAAGGAGTGTTAAGAGTTTCCAAGTCATGATCATCATAGGCATTGCCAAAAATGCCAGTACTTTGAATTTCAACAGTATCTTCCAATTCAGGCATTAGAGGATCATGAGGAAGATTAGCAACATCAATAGGAAAAGATCCACCAAAAGGAACAAATGATGGTCCACTTGATGGTCCAACAAGACTAAAAGTCCTGGATGCACTAGCAGTATTAACTGGTGTGCTAACAGTATTAAAACTGTTAGTACTGCTAGCTCTAGTAATCTTCTCCTGGCTGTCACACTGAGCTTCAAACTCTTTTCTAACAACATTTGATTGCTCTGTAGCCTCCTTCTCTTGATCCATCATCTTATCAAGAACATTCTTCAAGGCTTGATCATACTCACTTGCTGGTTCTTGTACAGTCTTTCTACAAGCATCATCATCAACTGTATAATCCTTAGCCTTGTCATCTGAGCTCTTGTAGCTTGAAGAGATAGATGACCATAATGGGAACACAATATATTGTTGAGTAGACACATTCTCTTCTTCAGTTTGTCCAGCATCAACATTTTTCTTCAAACCTGTATTGCCATTAGTTTCTTGTGGACCTGCATTTTTGTTAGTTTGATTCCCTGCAGTAACTGGTTGATAATTCATAGAATTTGTTAAGGAATCAATATCAAAAAGCCAGTTAGGTCCTTGCCCTGCAACATTTGGTTTATTTTCAAGAAAGTTTACATGCAGATTCTCTTCAACTTTTCTGGTTTCAGTATTAAATACCCTGAAAGCCTTGCTATTTACAGAGTACCCAACTAAAAACCCTTCCTCAGCCTTCCCATCAAACTTGCCTAAAGGGTCTAGGGTATTTAGAATAGTAACAGGACATCCAAAAGGTCTCATGAAACTTATGCTTGGTGCTCTACCAATAATAAGTTCATAGGGTGTCTTGTTATGAGGCTTGGTCACTAGAACCCTATTCAAGACATAACAAGCAGTATTAACTGCTTCAGCCCAAAATACTGTAGGTAGAAGTGAGTCTGCTAGCATAGTCCTAGCTGCCTCAATCAGGGTCCTATTCTTTCTCTCAGCAACTCTATTTTGTTGTGGAGTTCTGGCAACACTATATTCCCTTTTTATCCCTTTTTGCCCACAGAATTCATCCATTTCTCTGTTTTTGAATTCTGTCCCATTATCAGACCTGATTACTTTAACCTTATGGTTTAATTGGTTTTCTACTTCTGTTATAAATTTCTTAAGAATCCCACTAGTTTCACTCTTAGTGGCTAAGAAGAAAACCCAGCTAAACCTACTAAAGTCATCAGTCACTACAAGGCAATAGGTCTTATGGTTGATACTCCTTACAGATGTTGGTCCAAATAAGTCCATATGCAACATCTGTAAAGGTTGGCTGATAGAGCTCACAAAGTTTAAGCCTTACTAGAAGCCTTGTGTTGCATTCTCCCCTTCTGACAAGCAACACAAGTTATTGGTCCATTGTCAAAATCTTGAAAGGAAGAACCTTTTACAAGTTTCCCTTCACAAGGTTTATTCCTTGTTTTAAAATTTCACATGACCCAGAGAAGGCCTCTATGCCATAATTTAGGAAACTCATGATGTGGCTTTTGCAAACAAACAGTTAAATCTCCAGAAGGAGACTTACATGCTTTAAATCAAAGTTGTACACTAGTTGCTTGCTTGGGAAACTCTAAGCATACTTGGCTTCATCAAGTTACTTTAAAATCAGGAGACAAAACAAGACATTCATTTCAGTGAAAAGAACATTGTTTTTCTTGTCACACATTTGTGAGACAGAGAAAAGATTAAACTTTAGTTCTTTGACAAAAAACACATCTTCAAAGTCTAACTTATCTGTTCTTATCTTTCCTTTTCCTGTTATCTTACCACCTCTAGCACTTCCACCAAAAGCAACAAAACCTCCATCAATGTCTTGATAGTCAGTAAGGAAGTCTTTGTTCCCTGTCATGTGCCTGGAACATCCACTGTCAAATATTCCTTTGTTCTTCAAAGCTTGTTGTGGATTTCCCTACACAAAAGTAAGAGAGTCAGTGTCTCTTAGGGACCTACGCCACTACTAACTTGAGTCTCCCTTATAGATCTATATAATTTACTCTTTTTGAGACCCATGATCCACTATTGTCTTTGGAGACATTGTTTAAATCAGTCATTTTAGGTCTCCAAACACAACCTGCTGAGGCCTTAACAGCAGTGACCCTAGTTCCCTTAACAGTACTAACTGCTGTTTGCCTAGCAGTATTAACACCATTTACTCTGACAGTATTAACTTTTTTATTTGAAATCCCAGGTATTTGATGTTGTTAATTTTATAAAAAGGCCTGTCTAAAAAGGAGAATGAGACTTATGAAAAGCATTTGTTCTTAATTTTGAAACATTCACTCTATTTGTATGGGTAGCATATTAACTGGTCTGAATGTAACAGTTGATGTTGTTTGCTACTCAAGAGAGAGCTTATGCTTGGCATGCACTAACTGTACTTTTTCAACCTGTTAAGACTGCAAATGGACCAAATTTATTTTGATGATTTATTCTCCGAAGACTATTTCAAACTGGTCTAATTTCCCTTTGACCAGTATTCTTTCCCATATTTTTCAAAACATATTTTTTAGCCATTTTCTTTTTATGAAAATCACAGTCTTTTATTAGATGGCTGTAACTGCCACAAACAAAATAGGCTTTCTTTGTAAACCCAAATCCTAATCCCAGTTTTTGAGTTATTTTCTCTTTCCAATCTCTTCTATCTACCTTAGGATTTTGAGTGATTATCCTAGGTTTTTCAGCTTGTTTAGGTTTAACAGATTCATTCCTAGCATTAGTAAACTCAATCCTTTTAAAACTAGGTTTGTATGTTGCTTGCAAATCATTAGATTGAAAAATGTCCTCATCATCACTAACCCAATCTTCAATGATAACTCCACTAGGCCTACCAGATTTAACTCTAGGCATATTTACACTAGTATTGCTAGTTTGAGAGGTACTTGTTTCAACTTGAGACACACTAGCACTAGTCTTATTTGTTGTAGGCCTATAAACAGAATCATCCAATCTTGTAAAAAGATAGGTCAGCTAGTGGAGGTATGTAGTTCCCAGTTAAAGGAGGAGGAATAGCATGATATCCATTATCCTTTTTAAACCTATCATTTGTTTGATTGTCATCTCCATCACTTGAACGACTATCAAAGACACTATTAAACAATTCACTACCACTTGAATCCTTTTCATTTAATTGATCTCCATATCCTAGATCAGTTTTATCTTTAGAACTTAATTGACTATTAATCAGTTTATTTAAGTTTTTAGAAGATGTTTCAAACTGTTCTAGTTTAGCTTTTAAATCATCTTTTTCTCTTAAAGTTTCATCTAACTAATTTTTAAGTCTAGTGACAACATTACTTTTGTCTTTTACTTTAAATTCTAAGACTGCAATCTTTTCTTCATAGAGAGCTTCATTTTTCTGATGAACAACTAACTGTGCCTCTACAGATTCTAGGCCTAACTGAAAAGCTACAATTTCTAGATTAGCCTTACTAAGAGTTTGTCTCTGTTCATCAAACTATTTTGGAAGTTTTTCATATGTTTTTACATAGTTTTTAGAACAAGATTGTACCTCTGTGTCAGACCCTGAGGAGTTTGAAGTGTAGGCCATAAGAGCAAACTCAGTTGGTTCATCTTGAGCTATATAACTCCAATCATAAAAGAAAATGGGTAAGATAATGGTGTCTTGTGTATTAATCAAGTTTTGGCCCCCAGTCCATCTTAGACAATCAAAGCATTGTCCTGAACAACCAATGCATTAGAGGTCTCTACTGGTACAGTCCTTCTGGTGTTATCCCTGCTCCTATACCCTACATCTCTATTCCTGTTCCCTTGATTTCTTGATGCTTTACATTCCCTTGCAAAATGACCCCTTCTATGACAGTTAAAGCATTCAACCTTAGTTTTATCAAAACCTACAGGTTCTTTGCCATTGAAGATTAACTTTCTTCCAGTCTTCTTATAAAATCGCTTAACCCTCAACACCTGCCATTTAAGGTCTATTTCTTCCAAATCATCATGGTGAATCTACTCTAAGTCTTCATCATCCAGTTGTGGACTATTTGACTGATTAACAAAGAATGAGAACATTAGATCATTAGTATATAGAATGATGAAGAGCATGTCCTTAAAGAAATTTATGGCCTGATGCAGTAGAAACCCATTAGCAAGTATTACCTTCATTACTGTTGCTAGTGTCTTCTGCAAAGAGAAAGGCCACATTCTAAGAGTTTGAAGATGATCCAGAGGAACCTTTGATATCAGCTTCAAACACTTTTAGGTTATTGTATAGATCATCAATATCCAAATCATCTATACCATCTTTGTTCCTCATAATCAAGGCTACATTGTTCCATGATGAAGGTAGAGCTCTTAAAAATTTCTGATTTGCATCTTCATTAGGAACAACTGCACCATGAACTTCTAGAAGGCTGATAAGTTTTTGAAACCTATCATATGCTTTATCTAAGCCTTCTGTGTCAGATACAAAAAAGTTTTCAAATTGTTGCTTCAAAACAGTCTTCTGCATCTTCTTAGATTCAACATTGCCACCAAATCTACTCTTGATAGCAGCCCACAGAGACTTTGCATCCTTTATTCCATGGAACCTCAGTTGATACTCATCAGGAATAGCCAAAAGCAAAATGCTTTTAGCTTTTCTTTCTCTTTGTCTTTGTAATAGTGCTTGAGCAGTCTTTGGAGGTACTTCAGTTTCAACACCATTTTCATTAGTTGTTACTTGTATAGGACCATCACCATTCAAGATCACTTGCCACAAACTATAATCTATGTTAGTGAGATACTGCTCCATCCTCATGCTCCAAAGGGTATATTCACCCTTCTTGAGGATAGGAAGTTTTATAGTAGACACCATTTGAGGAGATTATTTCTAACTGTGCTATTTGTGTTGCAGGTTCTTCACCAGACATTGTGTATTATAGGAAGAGATCTAGATCTGATAAAGTTCTTCTTATTCAGAGTTTCTCCACAAGCTCTGATACCACTTGTGAAGTCCCAAATAAACAGATCTTCTTAGCTTGTTAAAGCTTAGTTAACCTGGATAAATCCAAACTAACTATAAGAGAAACTATGATTGTAAATACTACAAGTTATGTAGAATCTAACTTGCAATACTAAGAAGAACAATGAATACTAAACTTGAATATTTTGATTGCAAATATTCTGCCAAGGTTACAAATAACTAACTATGAGATGTGTGTTTTCTATGAAAGATTGATATCTCTAACTATGTCGTAGGGTTCCTTTTATACACTAAGAAAAACCCTAATGGGCTATAAAACGCGTTACATGAACAGCATATCTATTCCTAATATATCTCATGCATATCACATAAGCAGTACTAACTTCTTATACTAACAGTACTAATAAACTAACTAACAGTACTAACTATACTGACAGTACTAACATTTGTACTTGTAACTCACTAATATAACTAGCATACTATCAAATTAGTCTATTTCATCAGTCTTTAGCATCGCAGTATCAATCATGAACCTACCATAGTAAAGTAGTTACTAGGCAGTAGTAAACTTAAAATACCAACAGAGATATGCATAAAAACTTGGCACTCATTGCAAAGTACTTCAAAAAGATCTACAAACCTACCAACAACAACCTCAGAACTTCTTCAAACTCCAGAAACAAGAATGTGGATAATTCTCCAAGGTACAAGAATGACAATTAGACTGGGCAGTTTGGTAATCAGAGGACATTGACAGTTGCTGGGGCTAGGGAGACTGTAGGCATTCGGGTAGTGCAGTAGACTGGGATACAATGTTTTAATTGCAAGGAATTTGGTCACTTTGCTAAGGAATGCAGAAAACCAAAAAGGGTGAAAGACTCCACGTATCACAAGGAAAAGATGTTGCTGTACAAACAAGATGAGAAAGGTGTTCCATTACAAGTAGAGCAAGCTGATTGGCTAGAGGACACGGATGAGGAGATCGATAAACAAGAATTGGAAGCACATTACAGTTTCATGGCAAAGATTCAAGAAGTGTTACATCCAGAATCAAATTTAACTGCTGAGCCATTAGAACATGTACAATATGATGCTAAATATAATGTGTTTGCCAATGAGAGACAGCATTCTGAGCAACCTGAATTCATTTAGTAAACACATTGTAAGTGGGAAAAGGTTGATAGTAATGTCATATCCTTTCCTGATTCACCGGAATATGTGTGATAATGATATCCAGACTGACTATAAAAAGATCAAATTGAAGTAGAATGTGATGATGAGCGTGATGTGCTTGCTAATTTAATTACAAATCTAAAACTTGATGTTGATGAAAATAAAAAGATTCAAAAGCAATTAAAGAAAGCAAACACGTCACTTGCTCGTGAATTGAAAGAGTGCAAATCTATTCCTTGGTAAAACTAGTGATGAACTCAAGGGGAGTCTAATAGTAATTCGAGGATAGTTGTTTTAATTGCACATCAAAATAAAAACAGACTGACTTGAGACGTACAGACTTAAATGGGCCGTATAGTTGACTATGAAAAACTTGAACATAAGTTAAATGAAACTCTAGAACTATTAGCTCAAAAATAAATTGACATAAAAAAAGGTTTAAAACTTAAAGCCTATGAAATTTCAGTTGTCAAAGAGAAACACCACATTTGAAACTTAAGGAAGAAAAGACATTGGCAAATGATTTCAATGGAAAAGCAATTAAAGTTTTTGAATGAAATTGTTTACAAAAGGAAATCATCAATACAAACCATTCATATGATAGCTCCCAAAGATCCAACATTCAATGGGTAATATTCAACCTTTGCAAATCCAATGTCCCATCAAAAAGCTTAATCTAAAAAGACCAAAGTATGTAATGAGAATCCTATAGGACCGAATCTTGATCCTTGCAAACAGACTCGTCCCCGAGAGGGAAGAGACTCTAACTCTTGAAAAAGAGAGTCGATCAAAACTGAATAAAGACTTAGTGAGATCTTATGATTACACAAAGCTAAATAGTCTTTATGAAATTTTAAAACTAGCAACACAGGAATATCATGAACAGTTGGCACATGCAAATGAAGTAAGAAAGAAAAATGTGGAAAAATCTTTTGTCGAAATCTAAACCAAAATTTTTTTCAAAACACCAGTTTCTTACCTGTTTCAAAATCAATAAGTAAAAGTAGACAAGCATATAATGTAATGACGAATAACATAAATCATTTTAGAGAACTTGTTGATCAAGCTTGGGAAAAGCATTCTCATGATCATTTTCGTGCACCAACTGCTCATGATATGGAAATCCTAATTAAGACATGTTTGATGCCTCTTGCCATAAAGACACAAAATGATAGTTTCACATTTGTTCATGAACTTAAGCAAGAAATGCATGCTAATTTAAAGTACGTTGAATCACTTGAAAAATGAAATTGACGAACTTGAATCTGATAAAGTAGAATTTTCAAACATGTATGATATACTTTTGCAAGAATGTGTGTCTAATGATGTTATGTGTTCTTATTTGCATTCGTTATCTGATTTAGATGCTCACACTGAATTGCAATGCTTATATCTTCATAAAGTGAAAGAATGTGAATGTCTTGCACAAAAGCTTTTGAAACAAACTGAATCTGTTAGTAAAGAAGTTTATAATGAGCTTTTACGAAATTTTGCTAAATTAGAAAAACACTCAATTTCTCTTGAACTTGCTTTACAACAATATAAAGAACAAATGAAAAATAACACAGTTTGCAAAAGAAAAATCGTCAAATGTATTTCTAAAAGAACATGAACAATATTTTGAAATACAAGATTTGAAAGCTCAATTGCAAGACAAGAACATTGCCATAAGTGAGTTAAAGAAACTCATTGAGAAATGAAAAGGAAAGTCTGTGGAAACTAAGTTTGATAAACCCTCTGTTGTTCGATAACCAAATGCTCTAAGGATTCAAAACCATCGATTTTAGGCAAACCGACTCCTTTTTCAGACTCTCTTGAGAGGAAAAGTTTTTCAAAGACAAAGTCGGTTCCTAAAACTAATGAGTTAGAGGGTTTACCAAAACCAGTCACTACATAAATTTTACCTCAAACAACAAGGCAAGCTGTAAGAAACACAAATGTGATTAAACCAGGCATGTATCGAATTGACACTAGGACAACACAAACTAGAGCACCACAGTTGCCTCAGACTTCTAGGAATACTAATCCTTGCGTGTCTACCTCTACAGAAGTAATTCAACAGAACTAATGTTAGTAACGACAGTTTTAGGAGCCACTCAAATGAAAGATAAAAGGTCGGCCACAAACAATAGTCAAGTAAGGATAAAAGACAAAGTAAAGACCACCCTATGATTTCTAGTGATTTTTCTATTACAACCAAGTCTGTAAACTTGCGTGTAATGACAGTTTAAATCCATAAAGAAACTTCGAATTGTTAATGTTGTTTGTGGCTACTAATTAAAAAAGTAGTTTAATTCGATCTGAACTTTGTGTTTCTACATTTTTGAAAACGTGAATGCGAGAGCTAAGAAGCCTAAAGATTACCTATTAGTACGTCAGAAAAACCTAAAAGCAAACGACAAATATTTTGTAAACAAACCCCCTAAGAAAACCATTGCATCAGACTCCACTATCAGAAATCAAAGAGTTACAAATAGGATGTTGTATGAGAAAACTAGTAAAGGCATGAAATGGTGGATTATAGAACAATCTGCCCATCAGGATATAAAGGGTTTCCTAAGAAAAAATAGAAATGGGGTGCCTAAAGTTCGGAATGAAAATTGAACAAGAAAGTTGTTTGCATAGATATAGAGAATGCAATCTAGGAATAAACTAATGTCTTGAAACACACAATACATTTTAGTGAATTCCATTTGTCAAGTATCCATCGACCACTAATTCTTTGTAGTATTGTTCAACTCATAACTCATCCTATTCCCATATTTGACTCTGGATGACAAGCACATGACGAAATCTAAAGCTATTGTGCAATTTTGTTGAAAAATATCTGGGTACTGTTCATTTATCCTTGGATCTTAAAAAGCAACCTCCAAATCCGCATCATAAAATTGACCAACCAAGAAGAGATTATGATTGAGGCCTTTGACGTAATACACCCTATTGATCGTGATATTTCCTTGAACCAAATCTTTATAACCAAGAATTGGAGCAAATTGTAGACGACTACTCCAGATATACTTGGACTCTATTTCTAAGATCCAAGGATAAAACACCAGAAGTTCTAAAAGATTTCCTCACAATGATTCAACGTAATCTTTAAGCCCTAGTAATTTCTGTTCGAACTGATAGAGGCACAGAGTCCTTAAACAAGACACTCCATGCATTCTTCAAAGAAGAAGGAATTGAGCATTAAACTTTGACTCCTCGAACACCTGAACAGAACAACGTTGTCAAAAGACGAATCCGTACTCTCGTTGAGGCTGCTCACACGATGCTCTCAGCTTCTAAACTTCTTTTGGCTGAAGCAATTGCAACCACATTCTATACTTAAAACAGATCTATCATCATCCTAACACATGAGAAAATGGCATATCACATCATCAATGACAAGAAACTTTCAATTAAACACATTTACATTTTTTGTTGCACTTGTTACCTAACCAGAGATGGTGAAAATCTGGATAAGATAAAAGAAAAAGGGGATACGTGCATTCTTGTGGGATACTCCACTCAGTCTAAGGGATATTGTGTTTACAACAAGAGAACTAGATTGATAGTTGAATCCATACATCTTAGATTTGATGAGATTAAAGAGATGTCAGAGACGTCTGTTGATAATAACACTTCAAGCCTCCTTCCCCAATGACAAAAGGCGTCAGATTATGACAACTCTGGCCCCGCACCACAACTACAAAATGTTTCTCCTTTAGCAGATACAACAGCTTTGTCACAACAAGAGTTGGATCTTCTTTTCGGTCCTTTATACGATTTCACTGCAGGTACTTTAAGTGTCAACAAGTCTTCTTCTCCCACCGACAATTCTAAACAACAAGACACACCACCTACAACAAATATTCAATCTACATTAGAACCGACAACTCCAACAAATGCTAATGCTGAGGAAAATAACGATAATCAAGCAGAAGATACATAGTTTCAACAAAATGAATTTATCAATCCTTTCTGTACACCGGTACGAAAAATTACAGAGTCTTCCTCACGCAATATTGATAATTCAAATATCATTACCTTCTATCAACCACACGATTCCGAATACCGATGGAGAAAAAAATCACCCGCTAGAACAAGTTCATGGAAATCCATCCAAGCCAGTGCAAACAAGACGACAACTTGCAACAGATCTTGAAATGTGTATGTTCGCGCTCACCGTGAGTACTGCTGAACCAAAAAACATTAAGGAGGCAAAGGTTGATTCTGCATGGATAGAGGCAATGTAGGAAGAGCTTCGTCAGTTTGACAGACTACAAGTCTAGGAACTCGTTGAAAAACTCTTTGGCAAGACAGTACTCAAGCTGAAGTGGTTATGGAAGAACAAAAAGGATAAAGATCAAACTGTCATTCATAACAAGGCACGACTTGTAGCTAAGGGATATTCTCAGGAAGAGGGTATTGATTTTGAAGAATCATTTGCTCTAGTTGCTCGCTTGGAAGCTGTTCAAATTTTCGTCGCCTATGTTGCACACAAGTCTTTTCCAATCTATCATATGGACGTGAAAACGGCATTTCTTAATGGTCCACTAAAAGAGGAGGTTTATGTTGCACAACCTGATGGGTTCGTTGATCCTGATCATCCAGAAAAGGTTTACTCTCTAAGGAAATCTTTATATGGATTGAAGCAAGCTCCAAGAGCATGGTATGATGAACTCTCAAATTTCCTGATGTCCAAAGGCTTTACTAAAGGTACCATTGACCCTACTCTATTCACGATAAGTATATGGGGAGACAATCTACTTGGCAAATTTCATGTCGACTACATTATTTTGAGACTAACTAAACCCCTAAATTTCATCAAAAATAGAAAAATTAATGCCATGTATATTGCGATGTCCCATAATAGGTGAAAATAACATACTATTTAGGAATCAGATCCACTATTCCCCACGAGGTATCTTAATTAACCAGGCCAAGTACGCTTTAGAAATACTTAAAAAACATGGTATGGAAAAATGAGAATACTGATTTATAACCAAATGGCTTACCAAACCTAAACTAGTGATTCGGGACTTGAGAGGAAAATTCGTAGACCAAACCTGACTACCTCGTAGTAAAATTGGGACACTCAGGTATCTACATTCTAGTATCACACAGAAATTAAGTGCAAGTACAATTTATTTGTGCACGTTATCAAGCAAGACCGACTAAAAAACACCTCAAAGAGGTTAAAAGGATCTTTTGATACTTAAAGGGAACCATTAACATGGGACTCTGGTATCCGAAGGATTCTGGCTTTGAACTAACATCTTTTTCAGATGGCAACCATGCTGGATGTATTTATACGCACAAAAGCACTTCTAGAGGAATATAATTCCTAGGTGATAAATTAGTCAGCTGGATGTCAAAGAAGCAGGACTGCACTACAATGTCATTAGCAAAGGCGGAGTACGTGGCACTATCTGCAGGTTGTGCTCAAGTAATGTGGATGAGGACACATCTTAAGGATTATGGCTTCAACTACAACAAAATACAGATTGTATAGGTTTAGTTTTTTATTGGGTTATGATTTTGATTTGTGTATTTTTTGGTGAATGTATTTTATTGGAGTGATGTAGAGGGGTATTGGGGGTATTGGTACGGGGATTGAGGGGATTTGGTGTCTGGAGTGGGTGTGGGTTGATTGAGTTTTGCGGGGGATTGGGTTTGATTGTGTTTGGGCGAGGGGTGTGAGGGGAATTGAGGGGAGGTGGAGTGGTGTTGGATTTGGATTTGTTGGGGTGTGTGATATTGTATTGGCGGGTTGGTGGTGGAGGATTGGGTGATTTTGGTGGGGGTGGTTTGTATTGGGGTGGTGCGAATTGTGGTGTGAGGTCGAGAGATTGGTGGGTGTTGTGGAGGGATAGTATGATTGTGGTTGTGACATAGGGGGGGGGTGGTGAGTAGAATGTGATGGGTGGGGGGGTTGGGCAGGTTTGGGGAAGATAGCAGGCTGGGGTAGGGTTCATAGAATAAGTGGGGGGTGGTTGTAGGAGGAAGTGACTAAGAGATGGTGACTTGGTGTAAGGGGGGGGGATAGAGGTGGGAGGTTAGGGATAGATGCGGGGGTTATGATTAATGGGGTGATGGGGGTCTTGAGTTGGGGTGGTATTGCGGAGTGAGGATTGGGGGAGGCCTGTTCTTGGTGGGGTGGATTTGGCGGATAAAGTTGGGGAGTGTCGTGAATATGTTGGAGGGGGGTTTTGTTTTAGAAAGGATGCCAATTCTGAAAAAGAGTACGTAAAGGTGTAGGTAAACGAGGTTGAGTGTAGAGAATTAGTTAGTTTAGCAAATGATGGGAAGGGGGTGCGGATTTGTCTTTAAAAGTGTCTTTTGAAAGTTTAATTGGAGTCAACTTGTAATAAAGTAGTCGAATCAATTAGTGTGTGTTTCGAATCGCGGTGGGTAATTAGGATTGTGGGGGGAAGAAAAAAAACTCAATGGTCGAGGAGATCGTGTTAAAAAGGAATCAGAAAGTTGAGGATGTACTGTAGATATTTGAGGTTAAAAAGCATTGAAAAGAATAAAAAGAAAAAAAAGAAGAATAGTATAATGGATATAAATGAATTTAGAAAGGATTTACTTTAATTTGTGCGACATCTTATGACAGCCCTAGCAATCTCAATGCAACCCCGTGCAGCACTCCCTGTACCAAGCACATCTATACTCGCTATCAAATTAATTAAGTACAGGTTTTGAAAATGATATAATTGAATGTACTTTGTCAGAACTGAATACCAATTAGGCTGATATGATATCTAAAGCCTTACCCAAAGATAGGTTTTAGTATCTTGTAAGATGAATTGGTATGATATGTTTGACTCCAGCAGAACTGAATAATAATGTTTTGATAATGTTTTGAATACATAAATCTCTTAATAACAAATCTGTAATAATAATAACTACTCAATATATTGAAAGTTATAAGATGATTTAGTAGTTGAGCACAATTTTTCAAGAATTCTTCAATGACAAATTCATAATCTCATCAAAATCGTATCTCAACAAATGCTAACCCCCTCAATTTTATTTTCATTTTACAACTTGGTATAATTTTTTTATGTCAAACATATGTAAAATTGAGGGGGAGCAAACAGAAAACTATTTCTGCATGCTAAGTATAAAAGTTTTCTCCACAGGATTTTCATGACAAATTTTAATCACATGGTATTTCAAAGACTAAATGAATCAGTATTTAAAATAAGGAGAGAAATGTAATTAAAATGTGATCTTGAAAATAATACGTTGATCTAATCGACCTCAAAGTGCTTTGATACTCATCGGAAAAGGTTTATGGTTACAAACAATCTCATACCCAACAACATATTAATTCACGACGATTCTGGTTGGATCATAGGACTGATTCCTAACCTAACCACCTTATAACTTCAGAATCGTCGTGAATTAAGATGTTGTTGGGTATGAGATCGTAACCATAAAACCTTTTCCGAAGAGTATCAAGCACTTTGAGTCGATTAGATCACTTATTATTTTCAAGATCACATTTTAATTACATTTCTCTCCTTATTTTAAATACTGATTCATTTAGTCTTTGAAATACCATGTGATTAAAATTTGTCATGAAAATCCTGTGGAGAAAACTTTTATACTTAGCATGCAGAAATAGTTTTATGTTTGCTCCCCCTCAATTTTACATATATTTGACTTAAAAAAATTATACCAAGTTGTAAAATGAAAATAAAATTGAGGGTTAGCATTGTTGAGCATACGATTTTGAGAGATTATGAATTTTTGTATTTTCTTTTTGAAATTTTATATTTTTGTATTTGGTTTTATAGGTTTTTTATTTTTGTATTTTTCTTTTCTGAAAAATATTTACAAATCGATGTTTGATGAAATATCAAGCAGGTTCATTTGTCAGAACCTCCAGTTCTACTGGAGTCAAACATCTCATACCAATTCGTCTGACAAGATACTGAAACCTATCTTCAGGTAAGGCTTTAGTAAACATATCAGCTAATTGGTATTCAGTTCTGACAAAGTACAATTCAATTATACTGTCCTCAACCTATTCCTTGATAAAGTGATATCGAGTATGGATGTGCTTGGTATGGGAGTGTTACACGTGGTTGCATGAGATTGCTATGGCTGACTGAGAATTGCAATACAACGGTATTTTGTTGTAGTTGAAGCCATAATCCTTAAGCAATGTCCTCATCCACATTACTTGAGCACAACCTGCAGATAACGCCACGTACTCCGCCTCTGCTGATGACATTGCAGTGCAGTCCTGCTTCTTTGACATCCAACTGACTAATTTATCACATAGGAACTGTATTCCTTCGGAAGTGCTTTTAGGAGTATTAAGATATCCGGCATGGTCGGCATCTAAAAAAGCTGTTAGTTGAAAGCCATAATCCTTCGGATACCAGAGTCCCATGTTAATGGTACCCCTTAAGTATTGAAAGATCCTTTTAACCTCTTTAAGGTGTTTTTTAGTCGGTCTTGCTTGATAACGTACACAATAACATACTGCGTGCACTATATCTGGTCTACTAGATGCCAGATACATGAGTGACCCAATTTTACTACGGCAGTCAGTTTGGTCTACGAGTTTTCTACTCAAGTCTGCATCCAGTTTAGGTTTGGTAGCTATTGGTGTACCAATGGTATCACATTTTTTCATACCATGTTTTTTAAGAATCTCTAAAGCGTACTTGGCCTGATTGATAAAGATACCTCTTGAGGATTGGTGGATCTGAAGTCCTAAAAAGAATTTCATT
Source organism: Tanacetum coccineum (assembly GCA_026074375.1). NCBI lineage: Eukaryota > Viridiplantae > Streptophyta > Magnoliopsida > Asterales > Asteraceae > Tanacetum > Tanacetum coccineum. The sequence continues at coordinate 19,386 of BQNB010055776.1, forward strand.
TCCACCATTAAGGACATCTCAAATCTACTGTGCATTAATTTTTCAAATCTTTTAGAAATCTTTAGGTTTGTAGATCTGAAAATAATGTCATCTACGTAAATTTGCACAAGTAGAATGTCCTCCCCGTATCTCATCGTGAATAAAGTAGGGTTAATGGTACCTTTAGTAAAGCCTTTGGACATCAAGAATTTTGAGAGTTCATCATACCAGGCTCTCGGAGCTTGCTTCAATTCATATAGAGCTTTCCTTAGACGGTAAACTTTTTCTGGATGATCAGGATCAACGAATCCATCTGGTTGTGCAACATAAACCTCCTCCTTCAGTGGACCATTAAGAAAAGCCGTTTTCACATCCATCTGATAATTTAAAAAAGACTTGTGTGCAACGTAGGCGATAAAAATCCGAACAGCTTCTAATCGAGCGACTGGAGCAAATGATTCCTCGAAGACAATACCCTCTTCCTGAGCATATCCCTTAGCTACAAGTCGTGCCTTGTTGCGAATGACAGTTTGATCTTTATCCTTTTTGTGCTTCCATAACCACGTTAGCTTGATTACAGTCTTGCCAAAGGGTTTGTCAACGAGTTCCCAGACTTGTAGTCTATCAAACTGATGAAGCTCTTCCTACATTGCCTCTATCCATGCATAATCAGCCATTGCCTCCTTAATGTTTTTGGGTTCAACAATACTGGAGAGGGCGAACATACACATTTTAGGATCTGTTGTAAGTTGTCGTCTTATTTGCACTGGCTTGGATGGATTTTCACGAACTTGTTCTAGCGGGTGATCTTTTGTCCATAGGTATTCAGAATCGTGTGGTTGATAGAAGGTATGCATATTTGAATTATCAATATTACGTGAGGAAGACTCAGCAACTTCTCATACCGATGTACAGAAAGGATTGATAAATTCATCTTGTTGGAATTGTGTATCTGTTGCTTGATTATCGTTGTTTTCCTCAGCATGAACATTTAAAGTTGGAGTTGTCGGTTCTGTTGAAGATTGAATATTTGTTGTAGGTGGTATGTATTGTTGTTTAGAATTGTCGGTAGGAGAAGAAGACTTGTCGACACTTGAAGTACCTGTAGTGAAAAATTCATCGTATAGAGGACCGAAAAGAAGATCCAACTCTTGTTGTGACGGAGCTGTTGTATCTGCTAAAGGAGAAACATTTTGTAGTTAGGGGACAGGGCCATAGTTGTCATAATCTGACGCCTTTTGTCGTTGGGGAACGAGGCCTGAAGTGCTATTATCAACAAACGTCTCAGACATCTCTTTGATTTCATCAAATCTAAGATGTATGGATTCAACTATCAATCGGTTTCTCTTGTTGTAAACACGATATCCCTTAGACTGAGTGGAGTATCCCACCAGAATGCATGGATCCCCTTTTTCTTTCATCTTATCTAGATTTTCATCATCTCTGGTTAGGTAACAAGTGCAACAAAAATTGTAAAGGTGTTTAATTGAGAGTTTCCTATTATTGATGATGTGATATGACGTTTTCTCATGTGCCGGGATGATGATAGATCTATTTTGAGTATAGCATGAGGTTGCAATTGCTTCAGCCCAAAAGAACAAAGGAAGTATAGAAGTTGAAAGCATCGTTCAAGCAGCCTTAACCAGAGTACGGTTTTGTCTTTCGACAACTCCGTTCTATTCAGGTGTTCGAGGAGTAGAAGTTTGATGCTCAATTCCTTCTTCTTTAAAGGATGCATTGAGTGTCTTGTTTAAGAACTTAGTGCCTCTGTCAATTCAAACAGAAATTACTGGTGCTTAAAGATTTCGTTAAATCATTGTGAGGAAATCTTTTAAAACTTTTGGTGTTTCATCCTTGGATCTTAGAAATAGAGCCCAAGTATATCTGGAGTAGTCGTCTATAATTACCAGAATATATTTCTTCCTATTTATGCTAGCAACCTGCATTGGACCACATAAGTCCATATGAAGCAAATTTAGCCATCCTTTCAAACTTGGAACAACCTTTGTCTTGAATGAACTTCTTTTTGCTTTACTCACTTCACAAGAAGAACATAGTTGATCCTTGACATATTTTAGTTTTGATAAACCAATCACGACATCTTTCTTTGAAAGCAGGTTGATGTAGTTAAAGTTAAGATGAGAGAGTCTTCTATGCCATAACCATGCTTGAGTTGGTGAGGCTTTAGCCATGAGACAGATTAGAGTTGATGAAGTCATTTCTTGAAGGGAAATTGTATAGAGATCTGATCCACGGTTACCAGTAAGTAAATCGTTTCCCTGAAGATCTCTAACAAAACACGTAGATTTCTGAAAGCAACCTCCAAATCCGCATCACAAAATTGACCAACCGAGAAGAGATTGTGATTGAGGCCTTCGATGTAATACACCCTGTTGATCGTGATATTTCCTTGAACCAAATCTTTATAACCAAGAATTGGATCAAATTGATCATTGCCAAAATGAACGGTACCCAAATGTTTTTCAATTAAATTGCACAGCAGCGTTAGATTGCCCGTCATGTGCTTTGTGCATCCAGAGTCAACAATGAATAGGATGAGTTGAACAATATGCAAGAGAATTAGAGGATGATGTAATATTTGACAAATTGGATCATAAAGAAATTGTGAGTTTCAAGACATTAGTTATCCTAGATACATTATCTATGGCAAAGCTAACTCTCTTTTTCACATTGTTATTCTTATTTTTAGGCACCCATTTTGTTTTTGTCTTAGGAACCCATTTATATCCTGATGGGCATTGTTGCTCTATCCATCATTTCTATGCCTTACTAGTTTTCTCAGACATCATCCTATAGTAACTCTTGGATTTCTAGATAGTGTATTCTGATGCAATTATTTTTTTAAGAGGTGTTGCAACAGATTTGTTCGCTTGACTTTTGGGTTTTCTAGTACTAATAGGCACTACTTTGGGCTTCTTAATTCTAGCATTCACGTCATTCAAGAATTTAGAAACACGAGAATCATGATTCGAATTAAACACACATTTTTCACAAGTAGCACAAACAGCATTAACATTCAAAGTTCTGGATTTTAAACTGTCATTACACGCAGTTATAGACTTTTTTTATTAGAAATATTAGTAATCCTATGGTGGTCTTCTACTTCAGTCTTCTTAAACTTCACTTGACTATTATTTGGCGCGACCTTATCTTTTATTTGAGTGCTCCTAACTTGTGGTCTACTAACATTAGTTCTGTGAATTACTCCTGTAGAGGTAGATACGCGAGGATTAGTATTCCTAGAAGTCTAAGGCAACTAAGGTGCTTTAGTTTGTGTTGTCCTAGTGTTAATTTAATACATGACTGGTTTAATCACATTTGTGTTTCTTACAGCTTGCCTTGCTGTTTGAGGCAAAATCTGTGTAGTGACTATTTTTGATAAACCCTCTAACACATTAGTTTTGGGAACCGACTTTGTCTTTAAAAAAACTTTTCCTCTCAAGAGAGTCTAAAAAAGGAGTCGGTTTGCCTAAAACTGATGGTTTTGGAATCCTTTGAGCATTTGGTTGTCGAACAACAGATGGTTTATCAAACTTAGTTTCCATAGATTTTCCTTTGCATTTCTCAATGAGTTTCTTTAACTCACTTATGGCAATGTTCTTGTCTTGTAATTGAGCTTTCAAATCTTGTATTTCAAAATATTGTCCACGTTCTTTTAGAAATACATTTGACGCTTTTTCTTTGCAAATTGTGTCATTTTTCATTTGTTCTTGACATTGTTGTAAAGCAAGTTCAAGATAAATTGAGTGTTTTTCTAATTTAGCAAAACTTCATAAAAGCTCAGTATAAACTTCTTTACTAACAAATTCAGTTTGTTTCGAAAGCTTTTGTGCAAGACATTCACATTCTTTCACTTTATAAAGATATAAGCATTACAATTCATTGTGAGCATCTAAATCAGATAACGAATGCAAATAAGAACACATAACATCATTAGACACACATTCTTGCAAAAGTATATCATACATGTTTAAAAATTCTACTTTATTAGATTCAAGCTCGTTAATTTCATTTTCAATGGATTCAACGTACTTTAAATCAGCATGCATTTCTTGCTTAAGTTTATGAACAAATGTGAAACTATCATTCTGTGTCTTTATGGCAAGAGGCATCAAACATGTCTTAATTAGGATTTCCATATCATGAGAAGTTGGTGCATGAAAATGATCATGAGAATGCTTTTCCCAAGCTTGATCAACAAGTTCTCTAAAATGATTTATGTTATTCGTCATTACATTATATGCTTGTCTACTTTTACTTATTGATTTTGAAACAGGTAAGAAACTGATATTTTTGAAAAATTTTGGTTTATATTTCACAAAAGATTTTCTCCACATTTTCTTTCTTACTTCATTTGCATGTGCCAACTGTTCATGATATTCCTGTGTCGCTGGTTTAAAGATTTCATAAAGACTATTTAGTTTTGTGTAATCATAAGGTCTCACTAAGTCTTTATTCAATTTTGATCGACTCTCTTTTTCAAGAGTCAGGGTCTCTTCCCTATCGAGGACGAGTCTGTTTGCAGGATCATATTGGTCATATGAGATCTCATACGAACATGGTTTTTCAGATTGAGTCTTTTTGAGGTACATTGGATTTGTAAAGGTTGGTCTACCATTGAATGTTGGGCCTTTGGGAGCTAACATATGTATGGTTTATATTAATTGATTCCTTTTGTAAACAATTTCATTCAAAAACTTTAATTGCTTTTCCATTGAAATCATTTTGTCAATGTCTTTTTCTTCCTTAAGTTTCAAATCCGTTATTACCTTTGTTTTCTCTTTGATAAGACCTTCGTAATGTGACTTTGTTAAAAGACTCTATTTGACTAACTCATCGTGTTTCTCTTTGACAACTAAAATTTCATAGGCTTTAGTTTTTAAACCTTCTTTTATGTCAATTTTATTTTGAGCTAATAGTCCTAGAGTTTCATTTAACTTATGTTCAAGTTTGCCATAGTCAACTGTACGATCATTTAGGGTCTTGTACCTCTCAAGCTCAGTCTGTTTATTTTGAAGTGCAATTAGACAACTATCTCGAATACTATTAGACTCCCCCAGAGTTCTACTAGTCTTCACAATAATAGATTTTCACTCTTTTAATTCATGAGCAAGTGATGTGTTTGCTTTCTTTAATTACTTTTGAATCTTTTTATTTTCATCAACATCAAGTTTTAAATTTGCAATTAAATTAGCAATCACAACACACTCATCATCACATTCTACAACATTTTGGTCAGTCTGAATATCATTATCACACATATCTGGTGAATCAGGAATGACATTACTATTAACCTTTTCCACTACACATGTGTTACTAATGGATTTAGGTTGCTCAGAATGCTGTCTCTCATTGGCAAACACATTATATCCAGGATCGTATTGTACCTGTTCCAATGGCTTAGTATCAGTTCCTGAGTCTACAGTAGGAACCTCCTGGATCTTTTCCATAAAATTGTAATGTGCTTCCAATTCTTGTTCATCAATATCTTCATCCGTGTCCTCTAGCCAATCAGCTTGCTCTACTTATAATGGAACACATGTCTCAGCTTGTTTGCACAACAACATCTTTTCCTTGGGATACATGGAGTCTTTCACCCTTTTTGGTTTCCTGCATTCCTTAGCAAAATGACCAAATTCCTTGCAATTGAAACACTGTATCCTAGTCTGCTGCACTACCTGACTACCTACAGTCTCCCAAGCCCCAACAACTATCACTGTCCTTTGATTCCTAAACTGCCCAGTCTGATTGTCATTCTTGTACCTTGGAGAAGTATCCACATTCTTGTTTCTGGAGTTTAAAGAAGTTCTGAGGTTATTGTTGGTAGGTTTGTAGGTCTTTTTGAAGTACTTTGCTATGAATGCCAAGTTTTTCTGCATATCCTTATCTCTCTGAGCTTGTTCTAGATCACTGTCTTCTTTAGAAGCCGACTCAGATGGAGGTGTGATTGGTTTAGCTATCTCTTTTCCTTTCAATTTGGTAGATGCATTAGATCTAGTGGAAGATGATTGTTTTGATGTTGGTGCATATGGTTTGTGAGATTTTGGTGCTTGATAATAAGGATCTGGATATGATAAAGCAGCAGCAACAAGTGCTAATGGGTTGGCATTATTGGCTATTCTCTCTTCCCAGATTTTATTAACTTCCTTTTGATATTGTTTCAGAACGTCAAAGAGTTTGTGATATGAGACTGTATCCAAGTCGTGTTGTTGCTTGACAATTATCACAAACCTTGACCATTCTTGTTGAAGTTGTTAAAGAAACTGAACATTGACTTGCATCGTAGCAACTGTCAAATTGTTTCTTATCATTTCATTCATTATCTTGTAAAATCTTGAGTAGTATGACACCATGGACTCCCCATCATAAGAAGTGAATTTTCTAAACTCTCAAAACAAATTAGTCTTGACATCTTGAATGTTGAGAGATTCACCTTGTTGTAGCCTTTCAATAGCTATCTACATTTCATGAGCTATCTTAAAAGCATCAATAGTTGAGTAGATTTCATCCCTAATTCCAGTCAATAGCAAATGGATTGCTTCCTTTTCTGATTCATAATGAGCTTTGTTTTCAGGAGACATAGTCAAGAGTGTCTCAACTGATGTTCATTCTAGAACTGCTGGAGTATCATCTGTTGCAGGTACAGCTGGGATTGTGACAATAGTGAGCTTGTATGGACCTTCGAGAATGCATTTCCTCAAGGCATCACCATTTGGTCTTGTATCAATATATCTTAGGAAACGTGATTGCCATTGAGCATATCTTCCCGTTGCAAGCATTGGTGAACGATCTCTTGATCCAGCTGCCATGATGTTGTTATGCATTTGACTGTCGGTTGTCGAAGTTATAATTGGAGTAGTCATGATGAATGATTTGTTAAATAATGAAGTGAAAATGATTTGTAGGATCTTAAGTAGGTAAAGTTATTGTTGTTGTGGATTGAAGTCAATTAACGTTCACGGAATTTTACAAAAATCTGTGATTTAAACCAAGAAAAGAATTGAATCTTTCGCTGGGTTTTACAAAATCAAAAAGAAAGCGTGAAACAATAATTAATTGTTGTTGAAATTGTCGTTGTAATCGAAGTACTTGAGCTTTTGTTTACGATTAATGAGCTTAAAAATACTAACGATGCAATAATGGTTAACTTTGAAGGGTTAAAGGCTGAATTATAAGTAATAAGGACTAATGATGCAAAGGAGTATTAACTTGAAGGGTTAATAAACAAGGAAAAGACGAATGTGAATTTTTTTTAAATTCCAGGGACTAAAGTTGCAAATTGCAAAATTTAATTAATAAAACAAACGTGTTCCCTCCATTTCATGCATCTTCTTCATTTAAACTTTAGTAAAATGATAACGATTATGTTTCTTTCTCGCGGAATTGTATGATTATCGTCGGTGAGAAATAAATATACCACGATGATCGAAACAAGTTGACGATCGAAATGATGGTAATTAACCGAAACACGAAACCGAAAATTCCGAAACAAGTCGAAAATGATATAGTTTGCCCCTGTATACTTGTTTAATTGCCTCCTTTACTGTGAGTGCAAAAACGCCTTCCAAGCAAACTTGTTAGCTCGCCTTGTAACACAGGATTGTTAAATCGCTTCTCACACAAAGAGATGTTTAATCGCCTTCCACTAAAGCTGTTAACACGCCTCCTGCACAAGTTGTTAAACCGCCTTCTAGTGAAACTTGTTTAATCGCCTTTCATTGAACCTGTTAGTTCGCCTCGCACTAAAAGCATGTTAACTCGCCTCCTTCAACGGAAACTTGTTTACTCGCCTCCTTCAAAGCTCCAAAATCGTACTATCGTCCTTTTCTTTGTCTTCTTTTTATTTTACCCAGAAACAGCAAAAAAAACCAACGTCCTTGTTGCTAAAATATTGGAACTTGGCCTCCTTCTTGTTCACACCGTATGGACCACAAAGTGAAAATAAGCCAATATCAAGAATAAGCTAATATTAGGAAAATCTTGAATAAGCTTGAAAAATAAGCTTTTATCACCACAAAGAAGCCACGTGAAAACTAGTAAAGAAGATGAACACTACCCAGAATAAGGTGTTAACCCATGAATAAGCCACTGAAAATAAGCTACAATAAGCGTGTATTTTTTGCTAGACAATAAGCTTGAAAAAGCTGTTAACCACCACAAAAAAACTATGAAGATGAAGACTTGAAGAAGGCTTAAATAAGCTTGTAATACTTCACAAATTAGCCATGAAACGTGTTTAAAAACAAAGATAAAACAAAGACAGAGTGTCAACCAAATACATCAACACCCAACGTGTTGTTACGTGAGCTATGTATCACAATTTTGTGAAAGTAAAGCCCAAATCACTTTGTAAAAGAAACCCAACTACGTTTTGTTCTAATGAAACAAAAGACAAGAAAAAAACAATAAGCAGAATGTGAAAATTTTAAATAAGTCGAATCAAGAAGCACAAAGATACCACAAGGAAACACTAAACCCACCCCGTGACGAGTGATACCAATTGTTAAGACTAAGCAATCACTTTCACTTCACCATGATAATCAAACAAAGAAAATAAGATGAGAAAAATGAAGAAGAGTAGAGAGAAGTTTAAAGAGAGAAAGTAAGAAAGAAGAGAGAAAATGGTTGATAACTTGCAAATGTGAAAAATACAAATGAGCACCAACACCCTCTCCACACTTGGAGAGGGTATTTATACTTCCTGCATGGGCCGGCCTATGAGGCTTTCTTTGGGCCATGTGGTATTTGATCATGGGTCGGGCTCAGGATTACTTTGGACCTTAGTCCGAAACACGTACAATATTACATTAATTAACGAGCCTGATTCCCATTCTAGCCTATTACAACATTTACTATATAAAGATCGTGCTTCCATGATTAGTAGCCAAGCTTCCTTGTTCGGCTCAATATTTTGAGGCTAACATACTTGTTTGGTATTTGGTCACGATGGTGTTCTATGTCCTAAGCGTGCTTATAACTGAATTAAAAAATAAAGTTGCTACGAGTCATAATGGGTTCCAAACTGGATATAGGAAAGTTTTTTGTTGTCCGCGACAAGAGAAGAGGAGGGGGAAAATGGATGGTAATCGTCCTAAGAAGCAAAAATTTATACCATTCAAACTGAAGAATACTAAGGGTGTTAGTACTTCAAATAATACGTCAGTTTCTAATGTGTTTGAGGTTCTTGGTGATTTGGAAGATGATGGTCATTTGGATGCTCACACGGAAGAAAATCTGGTTTAAAATGCAAGGAAGAACAAGAAAGCTTCTAGGAGTAAGACGAATAGTACTCCGGTGTTTAATACATCTTCTACTCTTAGGGAAGATAAGGAAAAATGTATGGATGATTTGGTTGATGATACAAGGAAGAAGGTGGGGGCTCCTCATAGAAAGACTGGTATTTGGCTAGGCAGGAATGCAGACTCTTCTTCGGAATCAGGTTTCACGTCTCCAAACATTTTGATCTCTTCACAAAGGAAGATGGGAAGATTATTTTTCTTAATCTTCGGGAGAGTGATGATGATGCTGATGTGGAGAATAGTTGTGATGATACGGCTACTTCGTCCAAGTCATTAGGTAACTCTCCGGGTGGAAACATGTAATGTGTAGGTTTTCTCTAGTTATACATGTTCCTTCATGTTTCTACTGTATTGTTTAACAAGGGTAGTTTGTCTTTGGCATGTCAAAGACTTGTTTGGTTTTAGTTTATCAAGTGTTACTTGAGGTTAATGTGATACATCAGCCACATTCTATTGTACTTAACTTTTTGATTTTAATATATTTTACCGAGGTAAACCTTTACCTAAAAAAACGCAAGGATACTATGGAGTTGTAACTAAATACAGATTGTACTCACTCATTTATATAAATAGATGTGAAAGGGATGCTAGTTAATTCATTCATTTTGTCTCGTTGTAAGCCTTTATTGGCTATTAATAAAAGGGGTTTGAGGGTATATAGCGTGTGCATATTGCTTTTTTCTTTTGTCGGTTATCTTGTGAACTTGATGTGTGTCAATTTTTTGTAAACTATTTGATTAATTTCGCACTAAACTTTCAGTTTTGTTAGAAGTTTTATTTTTATTTTTTATTTTTTTGGTTCTATTACAAGAAGTTCTTACCGTCTTTTGGTGAGTGAACTAATCTCTCGCGAACGTTTGCATGATTACCTCGATGAGCTACATCTCTCCTAGTTTAAATTTTTTCCCTACTTAAGGCTTGAACCTGAAATCTTTGTTAGAGGTTTTATCCAACTAGGCCCATCCATGTAAACAGTAAAATTAGAGTGTCAATTTTCACTAATTTTTTTACAACGGATATGTCGCCAGGATCAACTATGGTAACCTTACATGTCTACAAAGAAATTAAGGTGTCATTTGTGGAAGCTGCTTGAATATGTAACAAAAGTTTTGTGACACGTAATGAGTTAAGATTTTATTTTGAACTAGAGTGTTGTCTGTAATTTTTGTTTTCTTTTTGAAAATTTATTGCATTTCGTTAAAGGTAATCCCTGCAAAAGCTTAAAATTACATATATATCCAACTTAAATTAATAATTGCATGTATATCCTTCCAAAAGCATAAAAATTGCATATATATCCAACTTAAACTACTAATTGCATATATATCATTAATAAACTTTTTTAATTACATATATATCCTTCTTTAACTTTCATAATTGCATATATATCCTTTATAAACATTTAATATGTCTTATATATATCTAAATAATCATTTAAAATAATTATGCACTCTAACTTAGGATATTTATAATTTTATAAATAACAAAAGTAACATTTGTTTTAAAGGTACAATGTCTCGATGTTCAAAATGAACTAGACAACAAAAAATAACACATCAAGACGATATTTAACATTAAAAAAAACCCCATATCATATATAATACGAATACATGAAATAAATTCATAAATATATATCATGATTGTTATATAGGAATAAAAACCAAAGTATTTTTATAATGAAATTACTACCAACAAGTTTGTAAGTATAGGAAAAAGTAATTTTAAAATTTTTTTATAATTATAATTGTCATGTATTTTAGAGTTGTAAATTTATAATAAATAGGTATTTGTATATATCAAACATATTTAAGGTTTAAGAAGGATGTATATGCAATTATAAGTTTAAGTTGGATATATATGCAATTTTTGAGCTTTTAGAAGAATATATATGCAATTATAAGTTTGAGTTGGATATATATGCATTTTTTAGCTTTTGAAGGGATATATATGCAATTCTCCCTAAATAATATTTCTTTAACCGAGTGAACAACATCTTCCTCTCTCACAACCTCATTATTTAATTATTGTTATGAACAGTGATAAACGTAAAATATTAAACCATGTGTGTGACGTAACAGGTGTTATCTTCTTTTCTTAACATATGTCCATCACCATCCTCTCATGTCTCTTTTCTTTCTTAAAGAAGCTTCTTCCCACCGATCCACCAACAACATCCATCTACAAATCGAGATCGAGCAAAAGGGGTTATCAACAATGTGATTTTGAGAACAATAATTCTT
>BQNB010055777.1:9659-38960 GCA_026074375.1 Tanacetum coccineum
CAGATCCACCTATAGGACGATCCGTCCGCGAAAAACATCTGCATCCGTTCAACACGATTGTCGCAGACCCTTGCCCGACAAGGGACCCACTCTGGCCAATGTTGAAGTAACCAAAATAGTAGGAAACCCTATTACTAGACACCTATAAATAGGGGTCACAATACATCCCAAAAGGTACACAATTATTCTTATTCTCTCTGACATACTCTGACAATATGAATACTTACTCTCACACCGGAGTCTAATCGTGGGGTCTGTCCCCACGGTAAGGCTAACGGTTTACTTTTAATTGTGTAGAAAATCATCACTTCTCTTGCTCTAGTACAAGATCAAGCATTCAAGTCACTTGGAGCCCCGACCCGACAAAGGACTTTGACACTACTAAACCCGACACGAATTTTGTACTAAAAAATATCATTTAAAAAAAAGTAAAAACCTGTTTTCTTGTAAAAAGCCATTTTACAATCATCAACGAGACAAACCATCAAATAACACATTTTTATATTTTAACTTCTTATAACCCACTTTCCATTTATTTGAGCTAGCACAAATTATTGTTGGTACCTTGAAATCTGATATAATGTTTATCAAGTTAAACTAATTTGATTCTATAGCAACAAAGTGAGTTTTAAACAAATATACATGAAGAATATAAAGAGCAAGTTTAAAACACATAGAAATACTTTTCAACGTATAGGACTTTATTAAAATCAAATAAAGAATCTATGACACACCTTGCTTGCGGAATAGCAAGGTGGTTGAATGACAATTGGGGTGTTATCTCCTTCAAACTTATTCTCTAACCAAAGTTATGAGAAATAAGAAAAACAAACTATTCGACTAGAACTGAAGCTTCAGCTTCAACAGTTTCTATTCAGTTTGTTTGAGAGATAAATAAACTCTTCAATGCGTTTAACATTAATTGGAAGAGATAATATTTACTCTGGGAATCCCTTTTCTTTTATAGGCAAAGGGATTAGGGTTTACAAATTTAACCTAGTTTACGTGGCAAGCATTAAATGGGTGGTTGAGCTACCATTTAATGCACGTTTGCTTTCTAGTACTAGGTACAGTCCTTTGAGGAAAGTTGTTGTACTTCTATACCAACTTTAGAAGTTACTTTCCCAAGGAGATTGCTTTATTCCTTTTGACATAAAGCAATCTTTTTCCCGCCTTGTAAACCTTCTAGAAGTGAAACAACACGTTTCAACTTCTGTTAAGGAGATAGACAACGTTCAGCTTGGAATTGTCAACCAAGCTGAACTGAAGCTCTTTCCAAGAGTCCTTCTTCAGTTTCTGTACCGCTGCATACACTGAAGTGAAGATACTTCCCAATCTTCTAAGGACCTGAAGAGCTGACGCTGAAGAAACTTCAGCGACTCAAACTGAAAGACTTCAGCTTGAGAAACACTTAGGGGATTTTATGTTTAAATCTACTGAAAGACTGAAGGGCTCAGGAACTGAACCCAACAATCTCCCCCTATTTGAATATACAAATAGCCTAAGTTAAAATCAGTTGTAAGTGAGCAAAACAACTTCTTCTTACACAATTGATATAAATTGAACAACATAAACTCATAACCTTTCATTCTAACTTTCATTAAAATACATTTACAAAAGATAAAGTTATTACAAATGGTTTCCATTCTACTGTCTTAGCTGTTCAATGAACCTCTTCTTTATGCTAAACTTGATGACTTGTGTTTCTTTGTTGACCTGGAATGGTCTTTTAAGTCACTGGTTCTTTTTCTTTTCTTGTTAGCTAACTCATTTAGCTCATTCAGAGGATCTTGTTCTTTGAGGGGTTTGTTTAAGTCAATCTTGAGTTCTTGTCCAGTTTGAGTCAGCTGATCCAATCTTGTCTTTACCAGATCATAAATGGTTTTCCATCATTTTTTACTTTTGTCTGGACAAGCTTGTATTACTTCTCTCCATTCAGTCAAATGTAGATCACTGACCTTGAGATTTAAGATGACTTCTTCATACTTGTCTTCCCTATATATTTTCAGTGTGATAGGGCCTTTCTTTGTGAGAACTTCACAGTTTGTGATCCGAGGGCTTTTCTTTCTTTTTAGCATCTTGCCACCATATTTATCAAAGAGTAACTTCTTGTTGTAGTATTGTGTCACAACATTTGTGCCCAAAAGATCAACTAATTCATCTTTCAGGTTTGTTTTAGCATACTTGGTGTTCTTCTCCCCCTCAGCAGGTAAAGCAGTTGCGTGGCCTGCTGAAGGAACATCTTTGGTCGTAGCTTCTGATGCATTTTCCACCACAGTGGCAAACCTATTCAAGGTTTCATAACCTTGTTTAATAGACTTGGAAGGGAATCCAAAGTCTTGAGCTGTTTCTGAACTGAAGAAACTAGAACTAGTAAAGCTTGAAGCTCTGCTGGAAGTTCCTATTGAATGTTCTTCAGTTCAGCAACCTGGGATGTAAGACTGGAGATAGTGGAAGTAAAGGTCTCCAGTTTTGTTGGAATCTCTTTTAAGTCCCCAAGTAGCTCAATTTCCATACCTTTAACATGCTGCTTTAGCTCTTTAATCTCTCCAGATAATTTAGTGAATTTTGAGGGGAGCTCTTTCAGTTCAGTTGGTAAGCAGCTAGCAAAGTTATGTGAGGCCAAAAGTTTGGAGAGTTCAAGCTTTAGAGAGGTTACCAGAAGAGTAGTAAGCTGGTTGACGTCTGGATATGAGGGCCTAGCCTTTAGTGAGGCAATTTCAGCTTCAACTGAAGCCTTTTGTTGTTCCAGCTCATCCTTCTAGGACTTAACTAATTGAAACTGAGCCATTAACTCTTAAATTTGAGCTGACTTTAGAGATGGAGGAGGTGGGACTAAAGTGTCTTCAGGCACATCATGAGAAGTACCATGAGTGTCTTCTTTGTCAGCTTCCTCTTCTTCACTTTCATCTGTAACAATGACGGGGTCATCTTGTGGGGAGTCAGGAGTGAAGAATGCAGATCTTGTGTCTTACAAGAATTCTGATAAATCCTCCAGCTTTATCTTCTTTGAGATACCATCAGCTTTGGATTCCTCATTTGTACCTGAATCATTGTGGTCAGTTTTAAACCCATCTCCAACAGATTTGGTTTTATCTACAAGAACACTTGGATTAGACCCTGCAAATATGTGATCAAATGAATAGTTTTTTGTTCCTTCATCCATATCCTGTTATGAAGATATGGAATCATTAGGAGCAGATAATCCAGGATCAGCTTCAGCTGTGGAATCTGCTGAAGCATCATGTCCTGATGCAGACTCAGAGTGCAAATAAAAGAAGCTAAATAGACAGGTTCAAGAAGAGTTAAATGCAGACTTACCACTACTGAGCTGAGGGTGGGTGATGTGCTATCGTGTAGGGTCAATTTATTGATTACCAAGTTTTAAATTTATATTTAGCCGACTTATCCTAAAACAACACTTTAACGGGCAGTGTACCCGATCGGGTGGAGTTTCGTGGTAAGTAGGGTGTCGAACACTAAGAGCGAGGTCGTTAACCTTATATTCTATCAGTATTTTAATTACTCTAATTAAGTTAATTCTAATTACTTGTTAAACCTATGCTATATATGTTTCCAATGGTAATGAGGGGTTTTCAGCCTAAGAGACTAGCACAGGTTTTATGGTGACAATAATCAATTCTAAACACAATAAACATGCAAGAAAACAATCAAAAGATAAAAGAGCGGTACAAGCCAAATGATAGAAAACCGTATTAACCATATTGAATCCGATTAAACGCTGGTTTGTTTATTTAGTGTAATGATTTCTTATCTCGAAGCGGCATATCATTTTTAAGACTTAGGCGGGACATCATCCTAAGACCTAGACACGTTGAATCCTGTCACAATTAACGTATCTCATAAAGCATCCTTTTAGTTTAATTATAATCTATCTAGGGGTTAAAGCAATGGTGATCTTGTCAAACCCTAGCCCATCGGGACTTTACCCACTTACTGTTTGACGGTATTTTATATACTGGTAGTTCACTGTTTAAATCTTTATCAATTAATTAAGAACATACTTGTTGAAACATTACGGGTCACCTGCCGGTCCAACTAAGCTCATAATTTAAAGACAAAGACAGAACATTATTTGTGATCCTATTGGTCCAGTAATATAAAACACGATATGGAGAGCTATCCCAGTATCTAGTTCACTTGTTAGGCGTAACTAGACCCAGTTGAATGATAGGTCGCATATTCAAACACGTAGACAAGTATCATGTGATAAACATAATTAAACTTTAAACAATAAATTAAGAAATCGATTTTAAAACAAACCAAACATTAAATATTCATTAAGATGGCTAATACCCTAGGGTATTAGCCCATAACAATTGTAATTATACAAGCGTGATCAAATAACCAAGGTAAACTAAATGTTTTATCGAACGATACCAAAAATTAAATGATTACAAGAGTATAGGAATTACACGGTGTCTTCTATGGAATCGTGATCGATGCTTGTCCTTTGGTTGCTCTTCTTTTCTTCAGAAAATCGTCTTTTATGTGTACGGTATGAAGAATATGATTTTTCACACTGAAAACTCGTTTTTGAGTCTTCTATTTATAGTGTCTGAAAAAGACTGGATACGCCGTATTGAGTAGGCCAATACGGCGTATTAGGGTATTTTCCTTGGAGTGCGTACAAAGTTTATAATCAATCAAATAGTCATTCCCAAAATATAATTATCTCCGTATCTTTGAATGTCTATCCAGCTGGATACGGCGTATGGTGGAAGAGTGATACGCCGTATTGGGAATTGTTTGTACACGTTTTCTTGTGAAGAGTTGGCGTTGATACGCCGTATCTATTTTCTGGATACGGCGTATTGGTCAGAAATAGGCAATCTTCAAATATCATCATTTTGGCTCCAAAATATGCGCCTTTTAGCATGTCTTCACAAATCACTCCTTAATCACTGCAAATAACACTTTTAAGCAATTAAGTACGAATTCTTGCAATAATTATATAAAAGTGGGTAACTTATTCGGGATAAATGATGGTATAAATGTAACGTTATTTGATGTCATCAAATATCCCCCCACTTGAATCCTACTTGTCCTCAAGTAGACTCTAGATTATATTGAAAATGTATCCTAACCGAAGTTAAGGATTTTTCCGTTTAAGCACTTCTTTCGTTTTAATCACATGTACAAGACCAAGCACCTCACGAAATATGGAAATGAAAAACACTCAGATCACTCAACTAATCTAAGGTGTAACATTTAATTGGTACGCTCATTTGCTCGGTCGTGATTAGCTTCATATCATATGCTTGGCAAGGATACACATCTCCACCACTAGAGCTAAGGAGAAACAAGTCAAAAGGTAAATTGGGTTTTTATTATAAGGCTAAGGGTTAATCATTCTAACAATCTTTCACCGATAGTACCACACCAACAAGGCAGCTGAAGCACACATACACGGCCGTAACGAAGCAACAATATGAAAATTTTAGTGCATCAAGCACAGAGTCTTTTGACTCTATCTTTAACAGACTCTAGAAGATTGTTAGTAGGCTTGCAATTTGGGTGTGTCGTGACTTACGAAGACTTTAAATTTTAAAATTTCAAAAAAGCTTGCCTCCTGAGTGGATACTCATGTTGTAGTCTGGATGAATAAGGCTGATATTGAAACAATGAGCATTGATTATTTTACACAACAACTTCAAAATTGTTGAACAAGATGTAAAGAAATCTGTTGGTGCAAGTAGTGGTGCTCAAAACTTAGCCTTTATGACTGCTCCAAGCACTAGCAGTACTAATGATGTTAATACTGCTAATCCTGCATATGAAGTTAGTACTGTTAGCCCTAATATAAACACTGCTTGTCCTCAAGTTAGTACTGCTAACTTCAGTGATAATACTGTGTATGCTTTCATGGTTGAGAATCCCAATGGTTCTAATCTCCTACAGCAGGACTTAGAGCAAATTCATGAAGATGATTTGGAAGCAATGGATTTGAAGTGGCAGCTCTCTCTGCTAAGTATGAGGGCAAAAAGGTACTTTCAGAGAACAGGCAAGAAAATTTTCATTAATGCTAATGATACTGCTGGGTATGATAAATCCAAAGAGTGTTTCAACTGTCACATGATGGGACACTTTGCAAGGGAATGTAGAGCACCAAAGAACAAAGAGGGTCAGTTCAGATATCAAGACAACACTAGGAAGCAAGGAAACAATGAAGACACATCTTCAAAGGCAATGTTGGCTATAGATGGTGTAGGTTTTGACTGGAGTGATATGGCAGAAGAACAGGTTCAGACAAACATGGCTCTAATGGCGTTTTCAGACTCTGAGGTATACAATGATAAAACTTGCACTAAAACTTGTCTGAAAAACTATGAAACTCTTAAGAAACAGTGTGATGATTTAATTGTTAAGCTTAATCAAACTGAATTTACAGCAGCTACTTATAAAAGAGGTTTAGCAACTGTTGAAGAACAACTTGTCACATATAGAAAGAATGATTTTCTTTAAGTGAAGAAGTTGCAGTTCGTTAAAGGGAAGTACTTGCAAAGGCAATGAAATAAATGTGCTTAAAAGTGATTTTTAAAATTAAGCAAGAAAAAGAGGGTATTGAATTTAAAATTAAGAAATTAATAATGCCTCAAAGCCTAACAAGTTGTTAGGGGAGTAAGATAACTGACAAAGTAAAAAATGTTTGGGGTATAATGTTGTTCCTCCACCCCATCCTTTAATCTATAATCGACCTAAAAAACTGATTTGTCTATTAATGTGTCATGATGAATTCAAAGACCATTAATTAAAAGTTATCGTTCTAAGCATAGTAAGCAAGAGTCTAACATTTTTTGTGATAAAAAATCAGATGATTCTAAGGAAAAATTTGATGACTCTTTAGTAAAAGAACAAGTATCAGAAGACACAAGTAGCTTTGTTAAGTCTCTACTTATTGTTGATAAAGAAACTGTTTTTCTTGTTAATAAAAAAATAGAGTTTTGTCAACATACAAAAAATCATGAAAGAACAGTTAAAAAGTCATCTAGGTATGCTCATATGTATATATCACAAAGTCCTAGGGGAATCAAAGAAAACTGAATGGACAGAAGTCCAATCACTAGGAAGTGATTTTGTGTGTAATAACAAAGCTTGCTTTATTGTGGGAGATCTGACCAAAGTGAAGATTAACTGTAATTACCATCAAAGGGAAAGGATGGTATCTAGGAATAATTACAATAGGGTGGATTATGACTATTATGCCAAAACTACACACCCTAGTGCACACAGGAATATGACTCCAAGAGTAGTTTTGATGAAAACTGGCCTCATACCACTTAATACTGTTAGGCCTGTTAATATTGTTCACCCCAAACCAGCAGTTCATAGTGCTAAATCAATGTCACATTTTTCTAAACAAGCACAATCAACTGATTAGAGGCCCTTTCATAAGAAAACAGCATTAACTAGCAGATATGTTAATCAAAAGCTTAATACTACCATGAGATACTATCATACTGAAAGGCCCAGAGCAGTTAATACTGCTAGGTCATATACAACACCAGTTAATGTTGTTAGGGCAAAGAGGGTAAATGCTGTTAAGACCTCAGCATGTTGGGTTTGGAGACCTACCAGACCTAATGGTGCATCACTTGATTTTAAAAGACACAACTACATTGATGCACAAGGCAGATCCAAGTCAGTAATGGCTTGGGTCCCCAAAGGAAACTAATTTCCTTATTTTTATGTACAGGGCAAGCCACAACAGGATGATACATGATTTATTGACAGTAGATGCTCAAGGCACATGACTGGGAACATAGCTTATCTCTCAGATTTCAAGGAATTTGATGGAGGTTATGTTACATTTTGGAGAGGAGCACATGGTGGTAGAATTTCTAGTAAAGGAACACTTAAAACTGATAGCCTTGATTTTGAAGATGTATACTTTGTCAATGAGTTAAAATTCAACCTTTTTACGTGTTTTACAGATGTGGTAAGAAAGAGAGACGATGTCCTTTTTACTGACACTGAATGTCTTGTCTTATCTCCTAATTTTAAGTTGCTTGATGAAAGTCAGATACTTCTTAAAATTCCTAGAAAGGACAACATGTATAGTTTTAATATGAAGAACATTGTTCCTAAAGAGAGTACATAACTTGACTAGTTGAAAAAGCTACATTAGGATGAATCAATGCTCTGGCTATATGAGGCTTGGTCATATTAATTTTAAGAACATAAATACAGCTTGTTAAGATAATCTAGTAATAGGGATTGCCTACAAAACATTTTGAAAATGACCAAACCTGTGTTGCTTGTCTTAAAGGGAAGCAACACAGAGCTTCTTGTAAGTCCAAAGTTCTAAATCTAATTAATAAGCCTTTATTTATGCTTCATATGGATTTGTTTGGTCCAACCTTTATAAGTAGTTTAATGCATAAGAAGTATTGCTTAGTAGTCACTAATGATTATAGCAGGTTTACATGGGTTTTTCATTTTTAACAACTAAGGATGAAACCAATGAGATTCTTAAGAAATTTATCAAAGAAATAGAAAACTTAGTGGATAAGAAAGCGAAGATAATCAGGAGTGATAATGGAACAAAATTTAAGAATAAAGTTATGGATGATTTTTGCAGAGAAAAAGGTATTAAATAGGAATACAATATAGCCAGGACTCCTCAGCAAAATGGTGTGGATGGAAGCGAGAATAGACACTAATTGATACTGATAGAACCATGTTAGCTGACTTTAAGTTACCTACCACATTTTAGGCTGAAGTAGTTAGTACTGCTTGCTATGTACAGAATATGGTCTTAGTAGTCAAGCCTCATAACAAGACACCTTATGAACTTTTTAGAGGTTTTAAACCAGCTCTAAGCTTTATGAGACCATTTGGATGTCATGTTACCATTCTAAATACTTTAGACAATTTAGGCAAGTTTGATGGCAAAAGTAATGAAGGTTTCTTTATTGGATATTCCTTGAGTAGTAAAGCTTTTAGGGTATACAACACTAGAACCAGGAAGGTAGAAGAAAACTTGCAAATTGGGTTTTTAGAGAATAAGCCTGTGATAGAAGGGAATGGTCCAAAGTGGTTGTTTGATATTGATTCTCTAACCCAATCTATGAATTATTAGTTGCAGGTATAATTTCTAATGAATCTGCAGGTACACAAGGAGAACTTAATGCAGGTACATCTACTCAGAAAGAAGAAATCAGTCAAGATTGCAATGTGATGCCAATTTGGAAAGATAATTCATACTTTGATTCACCTTCCAAGGATGTTGGTAATGGTGAACTAAAATCTGCTGCTGATGATCAAAAGTAGGATGAAGATGGTCCACATAATGAGAGTGTTGAAAAAGATAAGTCTGAAGATGATAGTAGTCCTAAGGAAGTTAATGCTACTGGACAACATGTTAATACTGCCAGTCCTGAAGTTAATAACATCCAACAATTTTAACAAACCGCAGCCGTTGGTAATTTTCTCCAAAGAAACCAACCTTCCAATTTGGCAAGTCAAATGAAACCACCGGGTTTCAATCAACCGAATGTCCAAAACAACCAAAACCGATACCAAGGAACCAATTTCTAATTTCATCAATAACCGAGGAAACTTTAATCTAAACCGAACCCAAACAACCAAGATCAAGTTTATAAAGCTCACCATACCAACCAACATATCCAATCAAGTTTTACCTTTCCCTACCAACCTCCTAAACAAATGGTTGTTTGAAACGGATTTTGAAATAGCTACGTCATAAGCAACGTTGCGATATTAAAGAATGTGCAAATCAAATAATAAGGTCTGCAAA
This sequence comes from Tanacetum coccineum, assembly GCA_026074375.1. Classification (NCBI taxonomy): domain Eukaryota; kingdom Viridiplantae; phylum Streptophyta; class Magnoliopsida; order Asterales; family Asteraceae; genus Tanacetum; species Tanacetum coccineum. The sequence goes on from BQNB010055777.1 coordinate 19,441, forward strand.
TCAATGAAATGTTACAAGTTGTTAACTAAGCCTTTGCACCAAGATTAATGATTTAGGCAATACCAACCAAGCTTCAAGTTCAAGTTCGTTACCAAGCAATACCATTCCAAATCCTAGGAACGAAGCCAAGGCAATTACAACTCGTAGTGGTGTTTCATACGATGGACCTCCGATTCCACCGCCGGTGGTGGAAAAGGAACCCGAGGTGACAAAGGATACGGAGCTACCGAGCACGAAGAAGGACATCTCAACCAAATTGATCCATAGGAAACAAACCAAAGACAAAGAACCAATCGAAGAGCCTTCTTTAGCTCAAAAGACCAAACCAAATTTGCCTTACCCTTCAAGACTTGCAAAAGAGAAGATTCGTGAAAAGGATGATATCCTAGCTTCAAAGTTTATGGAAATCTTCCGTAATCTTCACTTTGAGCTAAGTTTCGCGGATGCTCTCATTCATATGCCAAAGTTTGCTCCGATGTTTAAAAAGATGTTAAATAACAAAGACAAGTTAATTGAAAAATTGTAGTGCGGTTATCCTAAAAAAGCTTCCAGAAAAGCTAGGTGACCCCGGTCGATTTCTCATTCCATGTGATTTTTTGGAGTTTGATAGTTACTTAGCCCTTGCCGATTTAGGTGCTAGTATCAATCTCATGCCTTTATCCATTTAGAAAAAGCTTCAACTCCCAGGCCTAACCGAAACAAAAATGGTATTAGAATTAGCCGACCGTACAATTTCCAAACCAACCGGTGTAGCTGAAAATGTTTTTGTCAAAGTAGGGAAGTTTTACTTTCCCGCCGACTTTGTTGTTCTTGATTTTATAGCCGATCCTCGAGTACCGTTAATACTCGGGCGACCCTTTCTTAGGACGGCTCATGCTTTAATCGATGTTTATGAAGGAGAGATTACTCTTAGGAATGATGATCAATCGTTAACCCTTAAATGTGGTGATGCACCTTCCATTTCATACAACAATCTCGAATCATTGAAGAAAGTTGATCTCATTGATGTCACATGTGAAGAGTACTCACAAGAAGTACTTGGATTTTCCGATTCCGTTGCTTACAACAATCCTTCTCCGTACTACGATCCGATTGTTTCCACTTCATCTCCAACGCTTACTCCGTTTGATGAAAGTGATTTTCTACTCTTTGAGGAAGCCGATGCTTTTATAGCAATCGATGATGAACCAGTTTCACCAGTTTTCAATGCTACATACTACGATCCCGAGGGTGACATTCTCATTCTCGAGGCACTTCTCAACAATGATCCATTACCTCACCCAAACCAAGAAGATTACTCACCCGAAATTCAAAAAGATCTTAAAGTTGTTGAACCACAGAAGTCTTCACTCGAATATGCTACTTCTTATGAACCAAAAGTTGAAATTCCCGAAGTCGAACTTAAAGAGTTACCTCCGCATCTCGAGTATGCGTTTTTAGAGGAAAATAACAAACTTCCAGTCATAATTTCAAAAGATTTAAGCCAAGATGAAAAGACCTCACTCATTAACGTTCTGAAAAACCGAAAACAAGCAATTGCTTAGAAACTTTCTGATATCCGAGGCATAGATCCAGAGTTTTGCTCTCACAAAATCCTTTTAGAAGATGATTACGGAACCTTCAGGTCCAACATCAAAGGAGGGTTTTAACCCTTAAAATCCGACAGTCATCAGAAAGAAGTAGAAAATCTTCTTGACGCGGGGGATTTGATTTATTCCAATCTCGAATGTCCAGTGGGTTAGTCTGGCCAATTGTGTTCCTAAAAGGTTTGGACTATGACCGGTTGTTCTCGACGAAGAAAATGAATTGGTGCCTACAAGATTAGTCACGGGATGGAGAGTTTGCATCGACTATCGAAAGTTGAACGAAGCAACTTGTAAAGACCATTTTCCGTTACCATTCATGGACCAAATGTTAGAGCGATTAGCCGGCAACGAATTTTATTGTTTCTTAGATGGTTTTTCAGGGTATTTTCAAATCCCAATTGATCCTAAAGATCAAGAGAAAACTACTTTTACGTGCCCATACGGAACTTTCGCGTACCGTCGTTATGCCTATTCGGAATTGTGCATTGCGCCGGGAACATTCCAACGTGGTATGATGGCCAATTTTGCATGACATGATTAGAAAAAATGATTTTTGGGGAAGTTTTTTATGGTCGATTTATCAGTTTTTGGAGATTCTTTTTTCCTCGTGTCTTGCCAATATAGAAAAAAGCTTTAAAAAGGTGTGAAGATACCAATATCTAGCACTAATTAGGGAAAAGAGCCATTTCATGGTTAAAGAAAGCATTGTTTTATGGACATAAAGATCTTAGAAAAAGCATTGAAGTCGATAAGGCTAACAAGGGGGTTGATCTAATTTCTAAGCTTCTCACACAACGGGACAGTTAAAGGAAATTTGAAGTTTTTCGGGCAAACCAGCTGGATTCTCTATCGAATGATATATCAAAAGACTTTTCCAAAATCTCTCGACCCATGACCCATCTCTTAGAAAAGAACACTCCTTTCATTTTCTCGGAAGATTGCATTCTTGCTTTTCAAACATTGAAAAAGAAGTTGACCGAAGCTCCAATTCTCATTGCTCCGAATTGGGACCAACCTTTTGAAATCATGTGCAATGCAAGTGATTATGCAATAGGTGCGGTCCTAGGCAAAGGATTAAGAAGCATTTCCGACATTATTATGCTTAGCAAGACCATATGACCGACGCAGAAGAAAGGATAACGAATTACACAACAACGGAAAAAGAGCATGCTTTGCAAGTTGTTTATGCTTTGAGAAGTTCTCGATATATCTAATCTTGAACTAAGAGTGTGTTTACACGACCACTCGCTTTGAATACTATTCAACAAGAAACACGACCCAAGCACAGATTGCTTAGATGGGTCTTACTCTTCAGAATTGTTTTTAAAGTTAACGATACCGGGAGTGAAGACTATGCTGCCGATCAACTCTTCGTCTTGAAAACCTTACGAAATTGTTTTTGATCCCAAACGATGGTTTTTACCGAGTCTTTTCCTTTAGAGGATTTAAGTGTGTTAAATTCCAAAGACCAAAATACCCCGTGGTTCGGCGACTTTGCTAACTACCACGCGGGGAAAATTCATTAAAAAGGAATGTCAACTCAAGAGAAAAAACAAGTTCTTTTAAAGAGTGTAAACATTACTTCTGGGATGACCCTTTTCTCTTTCAGAACTTGTGCGGGATATTCAAATAATCCGAATGGTGTAGAGGGTAAAGAAAGTCTCTCGAAAATTCTCGAAGCTTGTCATAGTAGGATCCCTTCAGGGTGGGAATTACGGTGCCAACTTCTACCGCCAAAGAAGGTTTTTTGATGCTGGTTTCTTTTGGGCCTACCATTTATAAGGATGCTTTCGAATTGGTCTTATTCTTGTGATGCATGTCAAAGCAAGGCAAGATCTCTCAAAAGTGATGAGATGCCTCAAAATGTATCCAAGTTTGTGAAATTTTCGATTTATTGGTGTATCGAAATTTTATGGGACTTTTCCGTCGTCTAGATGTAACAAATATATTTCTAGTAGCCGCTTCGACCTATCTTTCCAAGTGGGTTTTAAAGACGAAAGGCGGCTTCCCACCAACGATGCTAGGGTAGTTGATTAACTTCTTAAATCCCTTTTCTCCGATTTTGGTGTCCGAGTGCATCATAATGCGATCGGGGACCATTGTTGGAACGACAAATTTGACAAAGTTATGTCTAAAATATGGTGTCACCCATTCGTCTTCGACTCCTTAACACCCTCAAACGAAGTGGTCAAGTTGAAGTCACGAATCGAGGTCGCCAAAGTATTTTAGAGAGGTGGTAGGAGAAAACGATGCCTCATGGTTCCGACTAACTAGATGATGCATATGGCTTTTAGAAAACGCTTACAAGACTCCAATTGGATGTACTCCATACAAGTTAGTCTATGGAAAAGCGTGTCACTTACCAGTTGAACTAGAACACAAAGGGCATATTGGGCTCTTATGCATGCAACTTCAATTTAAAGGATCTGCGGGCAATCTCGAAAGCTTCAACACAATGAAACTTAGCGAACTTCGTGATCAAGTTACCAAGAATTCGCTTAATCTACAAGGAGAGACAAAGAAGCTACACGATTACAAGATAATATTATTTTTTTTTTATAAAAAAAAAAAAAATCAAAAAAAAAAAAAAAAAAAAAAAAAAAAAAAAAAAAAAAAAAATTTAAATTTTTTAAAATAAAAAAAAAAAAAAAAAAAAAAAAAAATAAAAAAAAAAAAAAACAAAAACAAAAAAAAAAAAAGAATCGAATCTTCAATGTTGGTGATCAAGTCTTGCTTTTCAACTCCTGATTAAAGATTTTTTCCGGAAAGCTCAAGTCCCGATGGGTCCGGACTTTCACAATCACGATGTTTATCCTTATGGCTCTGCTGCCCAAAGATATCTTCATGCCGATGGTTCTAATTTCAAGTAAACTGCCACCGTTTAAAGCATTCTATGTTGGAGGGGATACTCCTCCATTGGTTATTCGGACCTCCAGACTTTCCCTAAGGACAACCTAAACTTCGGTAGGAGGGATCGTGTCGAGCTTGTGACTCCGGTGACCAAAAAACAGCCGCTTCCTTATAGCAAGGTCCTGCATAAAAGTTTAAAAGACAAAAGTGCAATTCCTATCTCAGTTATACAATGGTTACAATGCAGGAAAACAATTAAACACACATGCTGTACAGGGATCAATACACCATATCCCAAACCCTATGATACGCCGTATGTAACCTGTAAAAACAATTAAATAGTTTTAAAGTACTAAAAATTAAATTACAAATTGATAACGTCCAGATACATCCATACGTCGTATCCAAAGGGGTTCGATACGCTATATGGTGTGTCTGGGAAGACAGACTCATGCAAACAATTAAAAATGCTTCAAATAATTTAAAAACCACCGGGTTATCTCTCGGGAAGCACTTTTGTTTCAGCCAGTCGTTAAGTTTGACTTTTTTCTTTTCTCTTCATTCATTCGTTGAGCTCAATGATCTCGATATCCTTCGTATTGAAACTTCTATCGTAGTACTTTTTTTAACCTTTGGCCATTGACCTTAAAGCTCGAACCATTTTTATTAGTGATTTCTACGGCTCCATATGGGTACATGGTTTTTACAACGAAAGGTCCGGACCATTTTGATTTGAGTTTCCCTGGATGTAACTTCAAGCGAGAGTTAAATAACAAGACCGTGTCTCCATTCATAAAGCTTTTATCTCCGCAGAGTCTAGATTCATGCCATATCTTGGTTCTTTCCTTGTAGATTTGAGATTTTTGTATGCTCCGTCTCGTAATTCCATTAACTCGTTCAACTCCATGAAATGATTTTTTGCAGCAGACGTAAAGTCCATATTACACTGTTTTAATGCCCAATATGCTTTATGTTCAATCTCTACCAGAAGATAACAAGCTTTACCATAAACCATTTTAAAGGGGGTACATCCTGTTGGAGTTTTATAAGCGGTTCTAAATGCCATCAATGCTTCATTAAGCTTTTCAGACCAATCCTTTGGGTTATATCCGACCAACCTTTCCAAGATACGCTTAATAGCTCTATTGGTGACTTTGGTTTGTCCATTGGTCTGAGGGTGATATGTTTTTGATGTTTTATGAGTAACCCCATATTTAAATAATGCTTTTTCCAGCTGAGAGTTACAAAAATGTGTTCCCCTATCACTGATTAAGGCTTTAGGAACCCTAAATCTGGCAAACAATCCTTTTAGAAATTTAACAACTGCACAAGCTACATTTCTGGGAAGTGCTTGAGCTTCAACCCATTTGGACACGTAATCCACCACTACTAAAATGTATTTGTTACCCCTGGAGTCAGGAAAGGGTCCCATAAAATCTAGCCCCCAAACGTCAAATACTTCGCATACCTGAATATTGTTTTGAGGCATCTCGTTTCGTGATGATATGTTCCCTGATTTTTTACATGCATCGTACTTCATCACATAATCTTTAGCATCTTTAAAGATACCGGGCCAATAGAATCCTGCTTCGTAAACCTTTCTTCCTGTAATCGAGGCACTGTGATGTCTCCCGGTGGGACCAGAATGGCAGTGTGCCAAGATTTCAAGGATTTCGTTTCCAGCCACGCATCTTCTCATTACATTGTCTGGACACAATCTAAATGCGTATGGTTCGTCCTAAAAATAGTTCCTTACTTGAGAGAAGAACCGTTTTCTCCTTTCCGGTGTCCACTTTGGAGGTACAACTTTTCTAACAATGTAGTTTACATAATCCGCATACCATGGCTCTTCGTCATTAATCTTGGCCTTTAATATCATCAAATGCTCATCGGGAAATTTATCAACGATTTCATCTTCGGCTAATTCTCCCATATTTGGATTCTCGAGTCTCGACAGGTGATCAACAGCCAAGTTTTCTGCTCCTTTTTTATCTTTTATTTCGATATTGAATCCTTGTAGGAGCAGAACCCATCTGATAAGCCCATATTAAAATCCGTTGTATGCATCCTGTTTTTACTGAACAATTACTAACGTAAAGTATGAATGGTCAGTGTAGACTAATGTTTTTGATAAAATAATATAGGGGCGGATTTATCAAAAGAGAAAACAACTGCAAAAAGTTCTTTTTCAGTGGTGGTATAATGTGCTTGGGCATCGTTCAAGGTCTTGCTAGCGTAATAGATGGGTTTGAATTTCCCGTCTATTCTTTGTCCTAAGACCGCCCCTACTGCAAAATCACTAGCGTCACATATTAATTCAAAAGGTTCATTCCAATCGGGAGATATTATAATAGGCGCGGTGGTTAATTTTTCTTTTTAATTTATTAAATGCTTCAGAAAAATCAAATTTTGCATCTTTCATTAAAAGCTGGGTCATTGGTTTAGAAATCATAGAAAAGTCTTTTATGAAGCTACGATAAAATCCAACGTGCCCCAAAAAACTTCTAACACCCTTTACATTTGAGGGGTAAGGCAATTTGTAAATCACATCAATTTTAGCTTTATCAATCTTGATTCCCTTCCTAGATATTTTGTGGCCCAAAACAATACCTTCTTTTACCATAAAATGGCATTTTTTCCAATTTAGCACAAGGTTGGTTTCTTCACATCTTTCGAGCATTTTATCTAATTTATTTAGACATTGGTCAAAAGAATTTCCGAATATCGAGAAATCGTCTATGAAAACTTCCATAAAATCTTCTACCATGTCATGGAATATTGTCGTCATGCATCTTTGAAAGGTTGCTGGAGCATTGCATAATCCAAACGGCATCCTTCTGTAGGCAAAAGTTCCATAAGGACAAGTAAAAACCGTCTTCTCTTGATCTTCTAGTGCGATAAGAATTTGAAAGAATCCTGAAAATACGTCAAGAAAACAATAATACTCATTTCTCGATAAACGTTCTAACATTTGATCAATAAAAGGGAGAGGAAAGTGATCTTTTCGCGTTGCATCATTCAGTTTACGATAGTCAATGCACACACGTCATCCTGTAACCGTGCGAGACGGTATTAATTCATTGTTATCGTTTAAAACCACGGTCATCCCGCCTTTCTTTAGGATGACATGAATAGGGCTTACCCATGGACTATCCGAGATCGGGTAAATTAATCCTGAATCAAGTAACTTAACAATTTTGTTTTTAACCACGTCTTGAACTTTCGGATTTAAACGTCGCTGGGGTTGAATGACAGGTTTAAAGCTTTCCTCCGTTAAGATCTTGTGTGTGCAAAATGACGGACTTATTCCCTTTATGTCTAACATCTTCCAATATATTGCTCTTTTGCATTTTTCTAATACCCGCAAAAGTGAAATTTTCTCTTTTTCTGTTAGTTTGGATGAGATAATTACTGGACAAGATTCATCTCCTTTTAAGTACGCATATTCCAAGTGGGAGGGAAGGTCTTTCAGTACTGGTCTTTTTTCATCGATTTCGTTGGCGCTAGCGGAATAGAGGTGCTCGTTTTTTATTTCCTGTAAATACGGTGTATTTACTTCTTCGATACGCCGTATAGGTGTTCTGGATTCAAAACTGTCATCAGTCTTATCACAGCTTTCTAAATCTAATAAATCGATGCTTTCCTACAGGTTATTGACCAGAAATGAGTCCAATTTGTCATCTTCTAATAACTCCTGGGTTTTCGAATGTATAGTTGTATCCAAGAAATCGATCCCATAGCATTCATCGTCCTCGGCGGGAGGTCTTTTTATTGATTGGTCTACATCGAAAATTACGTCTTCCTTGCCCACTCTTAGTGTTATCTTTTTGTTAAATACATCTATCATTGCTTGGGCGGTTGCTAGAAATGGTCTTCCTAAGATTATCAGAATTTTAAAGTCTTCCCTCATATCTATGATAACAAAATCGATAGGGAGGATGAATTTATCAATCTTGATAAGTACATTTTCTGCTATTCTCCGCGGATACTGAATGGACCTATCTGCTAGTTCTAAGCTCATTTCATTAGGTTTGGGTTCCCAAGACCTAACATTTTATATTATCGTGTAAGGCATTAAGCTTATACTAGCTCCTAAGTCCGCTAAAGTATTATTGATATGTAAATGACCAATATCGCAAGGAATAGTGAAACTTCTTAGGTCTTTTTACTTGGATGGGAGTTTGTTTATCAATACTGCTGAGCATCTCTCGTTCATTGTTACTATGCAAGCCTCCTCTAACCTGGTTTTGTTTGATAGTAGCCCTTTTAGAAATTTGGCGTACTTTGGCATTTAGGAAAGGGCTTTGGTAAATGGGATGTTTATGTGAAGTTGTTTTAGGTTTTCTAAGAACTTTTGTTGTTGGGCTTCTTCTTTTTCTTTCTTCAACCTGTGGGGAAAAGGAATTAATGGTGTTGGTGGCTTAACAGTTTGTTCTTTTATTTCTTGAGGGTTGGTCTCGACAAGGACTTAATTTGATTCTACGGGTTTATTATGATGAAGTATCAAAGGTTCTTTGTTTATGTCATTTGTGTCGCGAATGATTTCAGTTGTTGTCTTCCCTCCTCTAGTAGTCACACCTTTGACTTCATAATTTGATAATTGAGCATCGTTAATTGCTTTTGACAACCCGTATACCTCGAATTTGAGCTCGCTTAGTGAATTGTTTCTTTCTTTTAGTAAGAGTTCGTTGGTTGTTTTGAACTCTCTCATAAATGCCCCCATTTCCTCGTGTTCTCGTCTTCCCGTTCATAAACTTGGTATTAACTTTTCTTCATTGATAGCTCTTACTGGCGGAAGGAGAACTGGAAAGGGTGGAATCCAAATGATGTTCTTGACATAAAAGACATGTTTCAACGTAAAGCTATTCTAGGAAATTTTGCAAATATAATGACTTCTGATGTTAATATGCCGTATATATTTTGCCAAATACACCGTATACACAGCAAAGTCCAAATACGCTGTATCTGTTTAAAAGGTTATATATGTCGTATTCAACTGGTGAACACGCTGTATCACCGAACTAGAATATAAAATGATGCGTGATTATAACACAACACAATCACATAAATTAATTACAATACAAACAAAATTAATATTACACTAATATATTATTCTATGCTAATGATTAGAAATACTATATAAAATTAAGGGTTAAACTTTTTCAATCCCGGGAATGGCGCCAAAAACTGTTGTGCTGTCGTGTAGGGTCAGTTGTATAGATTACCATGTTTACAAGTAATATTTAGCCGACTTAATCCTAAAATATCACTTTAACGGGGAATATTTTTTTTTTTTTTTTTTTTTTTCCCGATCGGGTGGAGTTTCGTGGTAAGTAGGGTGTTGAAACATAAGAGCGAGGTCGTTAACATTATATTTCTATCAGTATTTTAATTACTCTATTTAGTTAATTCAAAATTACTTGTTAAACCTATGCACTATAATCCCAGTTCTAATGTAATAGGAGGTTTTTCAGATAAGAGGACTAGCCAGGCACAGGTTTTATGGTGACAATAATCAATTCTAAACACAATAAACATGCAAGAAAACAATCAGAAGATAAAAGAGCGATACAAGCCAAATGATAAAAAACCGTATTAGCCATATTAAATCCGATTAAACGCTGGTTTGTTTATTTAGTGCAATGATTTCTTATCTCGAAGCGGCATATCATTCTTAAGACTTAGGCGGGACATCATCCTAAGACCTAGACACGCTGAATCCTGTCACAATTAACGTATCCACATAAAGTATCCTTTTAGTTTAATTATAATCTATATAGGGATTAAAGTAATGGTGATCTTGTCAAACCCTAGCCCATCGGGACTTTACCCATTTACTGTTTGACGGTATTTTATATACTGATAGTTCACTGTTCAAATCTTTATCAATTAATTAAGAACATACTTTTTGAAACATTACGGGTCACCTGCCGGTTCAACTAAGCTTATAATTTAAAGACAAAGACAAAACATTATTTGTGATCCTATTGGTCCAGTAATATAAAACACGATATGGAGAGCTATCCCAGTATCTAGTTCACTTGTTAGGCGTAACTAGACCCAGTTGAATGATAGGTCGCATATTCAAACATGTAGACAAGTATCATGTGATAAACATAATTAAACTTTCAACGTTAAATTAAGAAATCGATTTTAAAACAAACCAAACATTGAATCTTCATTAAGATGGCTAATAACCTAGGGTATTAGCCCATAACCATTATAATTATACAAGCGTGATCAATTAACCAAGGTAAACTAAAAGTTTATCGAACGATACCAAAAATTAAATGATTATAAGAGTATAGGAATTACACGGTGTTTTCTATGGAATTGTGATCGATGCTTGACCTTTGGCTGCTCTTCTTTTCTTTAGAAAATCGTCTTTTATGTGTATGGTATAGAGAATATGATTTTTCACACTGAAAACTCATTTTTGAGTCTTCTATTTATAGTCTCTAAAAAAGGCTGGATACGCCGTATTGGGCTAAGAACATATAAAACATGACCTTTTTTATACGCCGTATTTCCCCTACACTTGTTTTTATATGTTTGAATTGTCTCTGAAAAAAGCATGATGACACAATTCAAATATATAAAAACAAATGATAAATAATTAAAACACACATGACACTCCTAAAATGCGGGAAAATATAAGATTGGGTTGTCTCCCAAAAAGCGCTTTTCTTTATTTAACGAGTCTTGTAGCTACGGGAGAATAAATATCATCGTTTTAGCTCCAAAACATGCGTCTTTTAGCATGTCTTCACAAATCACTCCTTAATTACTGCAAATAACTCTTTTAAGCAATTAAGTACAAATTCTTGCATCAATTATATAAAAGTGGGTAACTTATTCGAGATAAATGATGGTATAAATGTAATGTTATTTGATATCATCAAATATCCCCCCACTTAAATCCTACTTGTCCTCAAGTAGACTTTAGAAATTTAATGAAAATGTATCCCAATCGAAGTTAAGGATTTTTCCGTTTAAGCATTTCTTTTGTTTTAATCACCTGTACAAGACCAAGCTCCTCACGAAATATGGAAATGAAAACACTAAGATCACTCAACTAATCTAGGGTGTAACATTTAATTGGTACACTCATTTGCTCGGTCGTAATTAGTTTTATAGCATATGCTTGGCAAGGATACACATCTCCACCACTAGAGCTAAGGAGAAACAAGTCAAAAGGTAAATTGGGTTTTTATTATAAGGCTAAGGGTTGATCATTCTAACAATCTTTCACCGATAGTACCACACCAACAAGGCAGCTGAAGCACACATACACGGCCGTAATGACGGAATAGACATGTGTGTTCGATCACATCCTCATTCGAGTTTAACCAAGGGTTAGGATGAAGAATGATATAGGGTAGGGATCTTCTAACTTTCACCAAAAGTAATAAACCAACAAGGTGGCTGAATCATGCATACATGGCCGTAACGACGGAATAGACATGCATGACTCGATCTCAACCTCGTTCGAGTAAAACCTAAGGTTAATTGCTAGGAAAGGGAAGCAAATTGTTGTTAAATAAAATTCACAAAACAAATAGATTAAGCTTGAACAAATAAGGTAGTTGCTAGTAACTTTTCCCGACCGTTCCATGATAAAGACTCGAAATATATACAAACGCCTCGATCATAGAAATGAAAAAGACAACCTAAGTTGGCTTTCCCATAACGGTCAACTTCCCAATCATCCTAAATTTTTAACATACTTTACAGAAAGTGGGTGATTAACGGCCACTTTATGACAAAACTTATTACATCCTTGAATTTTATACCACAAAAATCAAGATGACGAATAATCGATCCTTCCAAGTATTTCATCGGTTTAAGTTTAGCGAACCGACTATCAATCATCCTTCTCTTTTTTGATGCATTTTCTATTTTTCCATTTTTTTTAAACATAAATCTCGGTGCAATTTCACCGTCTTCACAATCATAATTCATCCGGATAATTTTTCCTTTAACACTTCATCTTCGGACATAATACATAATCGCGAAAGTAGCAAAATACACGAGCTACATATTTTCCCATTGCATTGTGTAATTTCCCGACCTAACCGGAGATAGAAAATTTCACTTTGACACAGGAAATACAAAACTTTACACAAAAGCAACTAGCAACTTTGATTAAGTAGGCTTAATCTACAAGGTAGGCTAAGGTGTAAAGGTGTAACGAAATAGACATCGGTGTAAAAAAACAGGAAGATGCTCAACAGTTTTTCTAGGTAATCTTACACTATATGAGAGTAAGAAAAGGGTTACACGGGATTTAACTAACCAGTGTAGTTAGTTAATTTTACAACATTTGGGCTTTTTGGTGTATTATTAGAAATTAACCAATTAAAAATGTTTCTCCATCTAAGTCCATAGTACTCATCGTTGTGGTCTCGAGTGATATACCAAGCCAACTTCTAAAGTCCACTACATCACCAGCACACTCATAATTTTTAAAGAATTTTTAGTACAACGTATGGAAAGCAGAATAGCTTTCATTCTCACAATTTGAATATTAAGGGTTTATAGGTGGCGCGAGGTCCATGTAACTATAATTCTTACAAAAGTATGCTAGAAAAAATTAAAACTTGGCAATAATTTAAACATTAGCATATTATTGTAAAAAGAAAGGACAAGTAGGCGTCTAATTTCTCCATCCCCCCCCACCACTTATAATATACAAACAGTCCTCGTTGTATAGATAAAATAATTAAAGAAAATGGGAAATAGAATTAGAACGAGGAACTCCCCTAATATGTTGCTCGAGATGATTCTCCATTTTGAGTTATTGAGCAAAAAGTGTGTTGACGAGGCATCAGAATGCTCGTACGAGTTCAACACACGTCTTTTTCAGAGTATTCCATATCATCGATTTCCTTACAGCAAGGTCTTGCATAAAAGTTTAGAAGACAAAAGTGCAATTCCTATCTCGTTTACATAATGGTTACAATACGAGAAAACAATTAAACACACTGTACAGGAGGTCAATACACCATATCCCAAACCCAAGGATACGCCATATTGCATCCTATAAAAACAAATATTTTAAAGTTTTGCAGAAATTAAATGCTAGAACTAAACACTGATAACGTCCAGACAGGTTTGATACGGCGTATCCATAGGGGTTCAATACGCCGTATTGAGTGTCTGGGAAGACAGACTCAATAAAACAATTAAAATTACAATTCAAACAATTAAAAACAACCGGGTTGTCTCCCGGTAAGCACTTTTGTTTCAGCCAGTCGTTAAGTTCGACCTTTTCTTTTCCCTTCATTCGTCGAGCTCAATGATCTTGTTATCCTCCGTATTGAAACTTCTATCGTAGTATTTTTTTGACCTTTGGCCGTTGACCTTAAAGCTCGAACCATTTTTATCAGTGATTTTTCTACGGCTCCATATAGGTACATGGTTTTTACAATGAAAGGTTCGGACCATTTTGATTTGAGTTTCCCCGGATGTAACTTCAAGCGAGAGTTAAATAACAAGACCTTGTCTCCATTTCTAAAGGTTTATCTCTACGGAGTCTAGAGTCATGCCATCTCTTGGTTCTTTCTTTGTAGATTCGAGTATTTTCGTATGCTCCATCTCGTAATTCCATTAACTTTATCGGTCAACTCCATGAAATAAATTTTTTTGTAGCTCCGTAAGATCTCCATGTTACACTATATTACTGCCCAATATAATTATTATTTTCAATCTCAACCGGGACGATGACAAGCTTTACCATAATCCATTCTAAAGCGGGGTGCAATCATGTTAGGAGTTTTGTACGCGGTTACTAAATGCCCTACAATGCATCATTTGATGCCTTTTCAGACCAATCCTTTGGGTTTATATCCGAACGGACCTTTCTAAGATACCACTTAATAACTCTGTTGATGACTTTGTTTTGTCCCAATGTCTGAGGGTGATATCTGATGAGATGTTAAAGAGCGAACCCCATATTTTAACAATGCTTTTTCCAGCTGAGAGTTACAAAAATGTATTCCCCTATCACTGATTAGGTGTAACACCCCCATTTTTATCTATATCAGCGGAAGGGTCATTTGGGGTGCTATGTCCATATAATAACAACGTCCAAGCATAAGAAAATCTGACTTCGAAAAGAGACGTTTTTAATACAGTCATTCGAAAAAAAAATTTACATCATCGTTCCCCAAAATTGTGATCATAATTCATCAACAAACCTATTTTGCAAATCAATCTTTCGAATGACTTTTGATGTTAATGGGGCCCATCAAAACTTTAGTTTCCATAAGCGACAATCCGAAATCTATCCATCGCCGAATTACCTTCACGGACCTGAGAATAAAACATGTTAAAAGTCAACAATAATGTTAGGAGTGTATCCATATAGTTTATATAAATAAAAACAATAAAATTTCGAACACAATGATCATTTATTCAAAATTCAACAGGATATAAGCGAAGTGGCCAAACAAAGGTTATATTGGGGGAGTATTTAATAAGATCCATGACATGTGAACTTACCAACTACTTATGTATAGATTCCCAAACAAGGTATGCCACTATACACCACTCGGGCTATGCGAGTGTCAAAATTATTCCCTATACAACGCATATGTTGTGTCATATTCCCCGGACACTATGGATGAAATATCCAAACGAGTTGACGAATAGCCAGTCCGTCACGGAATTGTAGGTGGCAATCCCTACAAATATACATTTCTTAAAACAATAGCATCATACCATATTCCCGGTAGTTAGCCTATTCCATGAAAGTCCGCAGTCCCTTTTATCTAGCGAGTTTAGCAAACTTATAATAAGTAATCGAGCATCTAGCATACAATCTCCCTTGTGATTCTAATTTTAAAAACAACAGGTTATCTCCCTCGCGGGTTATTAAAAACAATTAAAGTGTAATAAATGTGAGGCTAATGAACTCACTATAGTGATGTCGGAATGAGAATATCGATGAATAAAAACTTCGGAAGTAGGCGCGTCAATCAACCACAGACACTATCCAAATTGTAACGGGTCCTTATGTTTCCCAAAGTCGATAAAAATTAACGAAAACACATAAATTAAATAAGTAAATGTTACATTGTAGTTTTATATGATAAATCAAAAGCTCTTAGCAACATATTTATTTATCATACACACTTAGAGTTTTCTAGGTTTTTAGCTTGTTTTATTATTAGCCCACTTACTCCCAATATTAATCAATTAGTATCCAATACAGCCAATAGCCCATATAAGCAAGCCATTAAAGTTTACAGTTGATATTTTATCCTCATGACCAGTCCCCTACCCAAAAAACTAGGATCTCCATTGTGGATTGGCCTGAAAAGCTAAGTCCAATAAGTTCGAATTTGTAACTAAAACCCGAGGTGGTAGGACCCACTTCTTGGGAGTTTTAAAATGCTAACATACTGATAATAAAAGTATCCTGACCTCGAGAACCCAAAATTTTATAACAAGAAGTCATTTTTACAAAGCTTTAAATGGGGCTCCGTTGTGTCATTCTCCACACATGACAATACCAGATCGTCACGGATTGGGGAGTGGCCAAACCTCCAAATAGAACTAATTCATGTATAAGCGTCTACCATTACCCGGTAGTTAACAATTTCATGATTTCCGTCTGGTCTTTTATCTAGCGAGGTTAAGCACAACTTATAATAATCAAAGGCTACTTACAACATTCGGGTCCCTTTGTGTTTTTTAGTTTTAAAAACAAGCTGTTTATCATCCCCCTCGCTGAGGTTTATAACCAATTTAAAGTATCTTCTAAAATGCGAGCTAGAAACTCACCGTAAATAAGAAGTAAGACATAAGTAAAACAAATCTTCGGACGAGCGAGAAGTACTTCTAAGCGCCACCTAAAATACGCACGCGACTTAGTACGATAAAAAGTAACGATACGTAAAAATAGAACAAGTGATCACGACCCGCATGTATTTCCAGATAAGTAAGGCATTGCACGTCAGGACTTTCCCAAAATATATTATTAAATTTACTATCCCAAATATGACCTTGTGATTTTTGAGTCTTATAGGTAGAAAAGAACATCTACTAAGTTTAGGCTTTTAATTTTTATTTTATCAAAGTGTACTTTACGTTTTTAAGTTTTGAGTTTAGACGTAAAAACTCAGTTTCGGATTTTAACTCAACATTATGGACTCATAACTTCTAGCTCATAAATGTTCTAAATACGAGGCTTTCACTACTGGAAAGCTCTTTATGTCTAGTTTCCAAAAATATAAGTCTCATAATCTATAAAGTTTCAGAACCATGTGAAAAGACTGTTTTACCCCTGGTTACCCAAAACAGAAAGTTTCCAAAAAATTTACCCTTTACGGAAATGGCCATAATTCCTAAACCATGATAGCAATAAAGGTGAGACCAATTGGAGGAGTTAGCTTAAAGTATCTATTACTGAGCTATGCATTTAAATGCAAACTTTTTTTTTGAACGACAACTTTTATTAACAAAACCACTAGCAAGGAGCTAGAGAAAGTTACATAGAAATTAAATAAGGGTGTTGAAGCCAACTATCCCAACTGAAAGAGCTATTACTTCTAGCAAGACACCATGTAAAAGAACGAGTGACAATATCATCAAAAATAACATCCTTCCGAGGAGATTGATCCACAAAAAGTAAAGTATTTCCAAAATTTCATAGACTCCACCATGTGACATAAAATACACCTTCCAGCAGCCCTTTAATTTTAGAACCCAGCCGAATAGACTTGAACCAAGAGAGCCATTCTGAATACGAGCCAAGAGGAGTCCATACCAAGTCCTACCAGCGACATACCAGCCGAGTAACATCAATAGCCAGAGCACAGTTAAAAGACAGGTGCGAAGTATCTTCAGGCGCATCATTACAAATCGGACATAACAACGAAGGAACCTGAACATCTCTTCTAAACAAATTCATACGAGTAGGGAGGCGATCAATACAAACCTTCCACGCAAACACGTTAATTTTGATCAGAATGGTCTTAACCCAACGCGTAGCAGTAATGTCTTTTGGAAGAAAAAACTCATCCAA
Source organism: Tanacetum coccineum (assembly GCA_026074375.1). NCBI lineage: Eukaryota > Viridiplantae > Streptophyta > Magnoliopsida > Asterales > Asteraceae > Tanacetum > Tanacetum coccineum. The sequence goes on from BQNB010055777.1 coordinate 36,907, forward strand.
CAAGCACCGAACATCCTTAACTCGAAAAATTCCATCACCATTCAAATCCCAAACCCATCTATCATCCGAGTTAGACAGAATAGTCGGCTCAATAAGGAGCTGAAGCTGGGCGAGTTGGTGGGCTTCAATCCCACCTCTAGCAGATCGCCGAAAAGAGGTAGTAACAGAACCTTGCAATTTATCGGCCACAGAACACTCCTTATTAACTTCCAATGCATAGACACGCGAAAACAAATGACGGAGATGCGTATCATCAACCCATTTATCACTCCAGAACCGCGTTCGAAGACCGTTACCCACACGAATTCTGCAGTGAGAAAACAAATCAACACCATGAGACTTAAGAGTTTGTATCTCACGGATAATAGAGTTCCAATTCGAAGAGTAACGAGGGGACTGCTGCAGAATTTGAAATCAATAATATCTTGGTCTTAGTAGGTTTCCAAATTCCATATAGGGAGACAAAGTTGTCCGAGATGATATGCTGATCTTTATGGAAAATATTAGGGTCCCACGCACAAAGAATGCCACCAGAATTACCTAGCCGCAAGCACCTTGGACCATTTCACCCATGAAATCCTCTTTTTGGCTCCATGAATACCATTAAAAAAATTCCGACGAATAGATTCCATCAAATTTAACACGGACTTAGGAACCTTGTATAAAGACATGGTATATATTGGAGTGGAGCCTAAAACCGATTTAAGTAAAGTGAGCCGACCTCCAATTGAAAGAGCATTAAGCTTCCACCTCGATAACCGAGATTTAAGCTTACCAATCGTCTCGTCCCAAGCTTTAATCAACGACATGTTGCCTCCTACCACAACCCCTAAGTACTTAAAAGGAGTCCTCATAACAGAACAACCAAGGGCCATGGCCGCTTCAATTATATGCGCATGAGGAACACCCACACCTAAGAGATGACTTTTTTTGAGATTAATCTTCAACCCGGATGCTAGGAAAAAACAGTGAAGGATTCGCATAATATGCGTAAGATTATTATCCGACCACTCACCAATGAAAACCACATCATCCGCATAAAATAAGTGAGAGATCATAAGTGAGGAATCAATCCTAATACCCCTGAACATACCTGCATCAACAACTCTCGAAAATGACAAGTGGAGAGATTCCATAACTAGGATAAAAAGGTAGGGAGCCAATAGGTCTCCTTGTTTCAGCCCACAATGGAACTGGAATTCGGATGTCGGACTACCGTTAATTAAAATAGAAGCCATACCCGAAAACAAACTGCCAGAAATCCAAGAACGCCATTTAGACCCAAAACCAAAAGAGTTGAGTACATCATCCAGATAATCCCACCTTATGGAGTCATAAGCTTTTGCAAAATCGACTTTAAACACCATGGCCTGCTGCTTTTTATATTTACACCAAGATAGTAACTCATTGATGATAAAAGGGCCATCGAGGATTTGTCTATTCGGAAGAAACGCGGTTTGAACATCCAAAATAAGATCATAAATAACCGATGATAGATGGTTAGCAAGCACTTTGGTAGCCACCTTGTAAAGACTCCCGATCAAGCTAATTGGATGATAGTCATTTACAAACTTATGGTCTTGGATTTTCAGGATTAAAGCTACAAATGAAGAATTACATCCCTTAGAGAACGAGCTATGATCAAAAAACCATTCAACAGCAACACATACGTCTGCTCCAATAACATTCCAAAATTTACGGAAGAATTCAAATGTAAATCCATCGGGACCAGGAGATTTGTTTTCACCATAACCCCATACCGCGTTATGAATTTCGTCTTGAGTAATTGAGTTCTCCAAATTAGCAGCCTGTTCATTGTTTAAGCGATAAGGGAACCGAAAGTTAAGCCTACTTTGATATGCGACCGGAGCTTGGAACCTCATAGCAAAATGTGAGCAAAACTCTTCTTTGACACGATTAGGATCATCCACCCATTCACCGTCTACCATAATACCTTTAATAGATAAGTTAGCACGTTGTTAGGATTTATGTTTTCCTAACTTAGTACCGACAGTACAAATAGTTAGTACTGATAGTTATAGTTAGTACCGACA
>BQNB010055778.1:5335-28594 GCA_026074375.1 Tanacetum coccineum
AGTCATGGCTATTTAATATTATAGGATATCCGAAATTCGCCAATAATTTAAGTGATTCGGGTTATACTTTGACTCTAACTAGTCAAATAGTTCAAACTCTCAATGAATGGCTAACATGAGAACGGGATGAGTGGGTCAAATGTGTTGACACTTTTAGAATCGAAAAACTTCATTATTTTTTGGGCAGACATGTTTTCGACTTGACCCAACCTGTACGAAATTACCCGTTTTCACCTGTTGCCAACCCATCGCCTTTTCACCTCTTTCTAATTGCAATAGCTGATTATGATGAATTATTTATGTGTGTTACGACAGGTGAAGCTTAAGAACATGTTATACCACACGGCTCGTATAAACAGCTTAGCTTGGTCTCCTGATAACACCATGGTAGCAACTGGATCTCTGGATACATGTGTCATTGTATATGATATAAGCAAGCCAGCCTCAAGCCGTATAACCATAAAGGGAGCCAATCTGGGTGGGGTCTATGCAGTCGCTTTTGTTGATGAAAACACGGTTGTGAGTTCTGGTGAGGACGCTTGTATTCGTTTATGGCAAATTACTCCACCATAAATAACGATAAAGAGGTGCACAAGATTTCTTGAATGTGTCATTTCTTGCTGCTATATCTTTTTTCTTTTGTAAAGCTGGTTTGCAATCGTGAGTTATGGATATTTCATAGGCTAAGGTTTTGATTGTAGTTAAGTAGTGATGTTATGTTGTGAACTCTTGGACCAAAAGTAAGGTCTTTGTGGCCAAATCTGTGACCAAGAGAACCGAATATTCATGTAAACTGAGCATTGGCTCAAAAGGCTACATGGTTATCAAAGACATGCTTGTCGGAAGCTGGGATCACACGGAGATGCTTGTTGTTTTTTCGAATGTAATAAATATGTTTTTTTGATGTGTTTCTATGGTGTCATAACCTTTGGAGTTGAAGTTGTCTGGTAATGAACCTTTTATTGCATTCCCAAGTGGTTAAATTGTGATTTTTGTTTTTCACATTGTTCTTGAATTTATGGAAATATAGGTGCAAAGTGCAAACTATGGTAAAAACCAAGGTTTGTCAAGATCGGATCCTACCCAGGATCGATTCTATTTTGCAAGATCGAGATCGTAAGGCCGGATTGAGATCGTAAGATCCTACTATAATGTCATTTTCTTATTAATCTTTATAATATTATACAAATCTACACATTATTATATATAATAAACACAAAATTATATGAATGTTGTGATAGGAAGTTGTTATAAATTATATGATATGAAAATGGTTAAGAAGATTAACTTTTTTTAATAATCTAGAAACACAACCCATAAATTCGTAATTTTAGTCGTGTTCAAGAAAAAAGTAAAATCGGAATCTGCATTAATCTTAAGATCCTATGGTCAAGATCGGATCCTATAAGATCCTAAGCAAGCAAAGATCCTAACTAGGAACGGATCGTTTTTTGCTTTGGCAATCTAAAATCGTAAGATCCTAAGATCAGATCGTGGTCTTAACAAGCCATGGAAAAACTATTTTCTTTTGTTGAGTTTTTCTATACTTTACAAGGGATAATTTATGTAAAGGTAACACAACTATATAACTTCTGTTTGTTAAGACCATAAACATAATGGAACCACTTTATAAGCATACTTTTATTGCCATGTAAAGTCAACTATTAATCACTCTCTTAAGAGCATTTTCAGTGTACTGCATGTTTTATGAAACATCATACTTTTAAGTAGAACTAATTAATATATAAAAATATGCTAAACATTTAGTTTCGACTAACGGGATCCATCATCGTCTCATAGAATGGAAATACTAGCAAACGATATTACGAGTACATCATTAAGGTGTTGTGATACGCACCACTAGGACCAATTAAGACCGTTAGTGGATTACAATAGGCTTGGACAATCAAATGAGATAAGAATTGATTAAGTCGAAAGCTTTATTGAATTATCAAGGTGTGTTTGTTACAACGGTTACAATGAAACAGAGAGAAAGATGAGGGAATTTGGATATCAAAAACTAAGAATGAAATGAAGATAGCTAACGACTATTTAAAAGCAATTCTGGCGGGAAAGTTCGTTAGGACTTAAGTGGAGAGTTGAGACACGTGCAACTCACGTGTGAGCTATGCTCACACCTGCACCTCACATGCTACCACATTCAGTTCCTAACATTCCATCCTCCTTAAAGGATTCTTGTCCTCAAGAATCCAAATCAAACTCTGGAAACCTTTGACACAATTCCTCAAGTAGTTCCCAAGTAGCATCTTGCACATCACCATTAGTCCACTGAATTAGACCATAGACTGTCATAGCATTCCTCCTCTTCACCATTTTTCTATCTAACAGCTTCATAGGTTGCATCTCAATCAGACTTTCTTTGTTTAGCTGTGGTAAAGGAACTAAAACTGTTCCTTGATGATTGCCTTTGCACTTCTTCAATTGAGAGACATGAAATACATCATGTATTTGGGAGTAATCAGGCAATTTCAACTTATAAGCTACTTCTCCCACTCTACTAGTAATTTCAAAAGGACCAAAGTACTTGGGAGAAAGTTTATTCTGCTTTCCTTGTCTGAGTGACACTTGTCTGTGTGGTTGCAGTTTAAGCCACACCCAATCACCCACCTCAAGTACCCTCTCAGACCTGTGCTTGTCAGTTTGCTGTTTCATCCTGTTTTGAGCTCTTTCCAAGTGAAACTTCAGTAGTCGAACAACTTTTTCTCTAGCCACATGTGTCCTATCCATTGCATCCACTCTACTCATTCCTCCCATATAAGGTACATGAACATGTGGAGGTTGACCATACAAAGCTTCAAAGGGAGTAGTCTTGATAGCTGAATGGTAGTTTGAATTGTAATGGTAGCCATTTACTCCATTCTTGTGGGTGTTCTCCTGTCATACACCTAAGATATGTTTCCAAACACCTATTAACTACCTCAGTTTGGCCATCAGACTGAGGATGATAGGCTGTTGACATCTGTAGTTTGACTTTAAGCAGCACAAACAATTCATTCCAAAACAAGCTCAGGAAGACTTTATCTCTATCAGAAATTATAGACTCAGGCATACCATGTAACTTGCAGACATTATCTAAGAAAGCTTGTGCCACATGAACTGATGTGAAAGGATGAGTCAAGGGTATAAAATGTGCATATTTAGTCAATGTGTCCACCACTACAAATATCACATTATAGCCTTGAGACTTAGGCAAGCCTTCTATGAAATCTATTGAAATGCTAGACCACACAAACTTTGGAATAGGCAATGGTTGAAGGAGTCCTGGGTAAGCAGACAAACCAGGCTTGTATTTCTGACAAACCAAACACTCCCTTATCAACTGTTTCACTTGTTTTCTCAATCCTTTCCAATAAAACAGTGAACAAATTTTGTGAGTAGCAGTCTTAACTCCTGAATGACCACCAATTGATCCATCATGGACGTAATGTAATAGTTCTTGCCTCAATTGTTCATTAGTTCCCACCACTAATTTTCCTTTCCTTAGTAACTGATCATTCACCCAAGAATAGTGCTTCTTTGTCTGTCCTTCCTGAAGCTTAAGACATTAATACTGAAGCATTCATTATCTCCTTCCCTTCTTGACAATGCATCAACAACTATGTTGTCCTTACCCTTCTTATAGGCTACCTCATAATCAAACCCCATAAGCTTTGGTAGCCATTTCATTTGAGTTGGAGTTGTTATTCTTTGATCCAAGAGGTACTTAAGACTGTAGTGATCAGTCTTAATCACAAAGTGTTTATCTAACAAATAGCCCCTCTACTTCTCCAATGTCAGTAGGACTGCCAAAAATTCTTTTTCATATGTGGACAAGGCTTGGTGTCTGCTTGATAGTGTTCTACTCAAATAAGCAATTGGGTGCCCATCTTGTTGCAATACTGCTCCAATACCCACCCCTGAAGCATCAGTCTCCACAATAAAGGGCTTATTAAAATCAAGAAAATCCAAAACTGGATCTTTAATCATTTCTTCTTTGAGTAAGAGAAAGGCATTCTGAGCTTCATCAGACCACTTATAAACATTCTTTTTAAGCAGTTATGTCAAGGGCCTACTCAAAGTAGCAAAGTCTTTGATGAACCTTCTATAGTAGCCAGTGAGACCCAAAAACCCTCTAAGCTGCTTAACATTCTTATGTATTGGCCAAGACTGCATAACTTGAACCTTTGTGGGATCTGTAGCCACTCCTTGAGCTAAAATTACATGGCCTAAATATTCCATAAGAGAATTGCCAAACACACATTTTCTTTTCTTTTCAAACAAATTGTGTTCTCTCATCTTAGTTAAGACCTTTGTCAAATGCTTCACATGCTCTTTTAAATTCCTACTATACACCGGAATGTCATCAAAAAACACCAATGTAAATTTCCTCAAGAACTCCCTAAACACTTCATTTATTAAAGCTTGAAATGTAGATGGGGTATTGGTCAATCCAAAGGGCATTACCAAGAACTCATAATGCCCTTCATGAGTTTTGAAGGCTGTTTTAGCAATGTCATCCTCATACATCTTTATCTGGTGGTAACCTGGTCTGAGATCCAACTTAGAGAACACCACTGAACCATGTAATTCATCTGTTAGCTCTTCAATGATTGGAATTGGAAACTCGTCCTTGATTGTATTTTTGTTCAATTTCATGTAATCTACAAATATTCTCCAAGAGTTGTATTTCTTTTTCACCATCATCGGAGACGCAAATGAGCTTTGATTATGCTTAATCACACCAGACTCAAACAATTCTTTCACCATTGACTCAATAGCATCCTTCTGCACAAGAGGATGTCTATATGGCCTAATGTTGATTAGTTGTGTACCAGACAATAGAGGAATCATATGATCATGAGACCTTGTTGGTGGTAGTTGTTTGGGTACTTCAAAAACATCCTTGAAGCTTTTAATGACCTCCTGCAAATTGTCATCAGTTGTGTTGTCATCCCCTTTGTCCAGACTAGTTGTCATCAAGGTTAAACCAGTGTTTGGGTAAATGCTTAACATCCTTAATTCACCTTGTGGACCAGTTTCCATCTTTTGTATTTTCTTCCTTCCATTCACCCAGTGTACCTCAGCCTTAGTGGATCCTCTTAAACACAATTTCTTGTTGTTATACCCAACCTGCATTCTTAATTCCTTGAAATTACATTTAATGTCCCCTAGGGTAGCAAGCCACTGGATTCCCAAGACCATATCACAACCTCTCAAGGGTAAGAGCATCACATCAGTTGTAAGAGTCTCCCCTTTTAATGTCAATTAGAATCCTTTACACTCATTTCTAGTCATCAGTTGCCTATCTCCAGCTACAGATACTGATAGAGGATAGGTGCTTCTTATGTTGCAGCCCAATCTTTTTGCCACATGTATATCTAAGAAGTTATGAGTGGATCCAGAATCAACCAAAATGTGCAACTCATGTTGACCTGCTACTAAATCCAATCACTCTCAAAGTTTGAAAAGAGTCAACACTAGATAAAGCATTCAATGAGATTTGTGGTACCAACTCCTCATTAATCAATTCAACCAAGTCCTCCTCTGTATCCATATATTCTTCGTCCATTTCAACTTCATCAGCCATAACTACCAATGAAAATAACTGTCCGTTACACTTATGACCAGGCATAAATTTCTTATCATAGTAACAACATAAGTTCTTAGCTCTCTTCTCCTTATATTCCTTTTGAGTCAACTGTCTCCTTACTGGTGTCTTATAAGCTGTGTTTGGGTTAACTTTGCCATAGCTGTTTGTAGAAGGTAATGCCAGCAATGGTGGCTTTGACATATTGCCACTACCATTTCCATAATTGTACCTACTATTATTAAACATCCTCACACTCATCTCCAACTCTGTTGGTAACCCACCCAAATACAGACTAACATCACGTTTAGGACTAATATCTACTCTGCATAGTAGTGTATCAAACACATCCTGATACTCCTTGGCATTTTTCTCATACTTGGAATTTTTCAAAGCTGCCATTGGATCTTCAAACACAGATCCAAATCTTTGAATAATAGCAGTCTCGTACATTTCCCACCCAAAATTATCCCTAAGTATTTTGACAAATTGTCTATGCCAAAGTAAAGCCTTTCTATCGTAGAAATGGAACTATACTTATTATTTTACCTTCTCTCTCTTAGGTGTATTGTCCTCTACAAAAGAATTGATCACAGTTAAATGCTCTCGATCCCTCACATTTATTATCAATCCTTAAAGCTTTGGGAATCTTCACCTTAGCCAATCTACTAAACTAATTTGTTTGTCTCCCCCCATTTGGATTAACCAACTGATTATTTATCCCTCTCATTGCTGCAGTTGTGCTAGTTAAATCAGTCAATGATTGTCTAATCTCATCCATAGCAGCATCAACATAATTCTTGGTTTGGGGATCAACTTCATCCCCCATATTAGTACCAACACTAGTTCTTGTTGCAGGTGCTACGAAAGAGCTGTTTGTATGCTATTTGTGAATAATATTTGTTTGTTGTTATTAGTCATTGTCCCTTTTTCTTCGAAGTTGGACAAGAAATGACTAATACAACTTAAACGTTTTCTTAGCCCAAAATCAAGACAAATCAAAATGGACAATAGGTTGAAAACAGAGGATTTAAACTTATGTTTGTTCTCGTTTCGCGTTGAGTACTTGATAATTGGTTCTTGATTATCGATACGGGATTAGTACAAAAGAATCAAAATGCCAGTGTAGCACTTTGATTTTTCGATGAATACTCGCCGGAAAAATAACAGATAAAACCAAAACTTGCCAGGGAAGACAACCTCTCTGGAAATCGTAACGAGCTACCAGGAAAGGAGCTCTGATACCACTTGATACGCATCACTAGGACCAATTAAGACCGTTAGTGGATTACAATAGGCTTGGACAATCAAATGAGATAAATATTGATTAAGTCGAAAGCTTTATTGAATTATCAATGGTGTGTTTGTTACAACGGTTACAACTGAAACATAGAGAAAGATGAGAGAATTTGGATATCAAAAACTAAGAATGAAATGAAGACAACTAACGACTATTTAAAAGCATTATGGCGGGAAAGTTCGTTAGGACTTAAGTGGAGAGTTGAGACACCTGCACTCAGTGGATACCCACTTTCAGTTCCCATACATGTTGTTTTTATACTTTCAAGTTAGAAGGTCCGTCCGTTTAATGATCAAGTCTTGTAGGACAATGTTGGACCCTCAGAGTGGGTCACTATGAAAGTCGGTGTTTTGGAACGCTTGAGCCAGAGATAAGCAGAGAGAGGGTGATTGCCTAAAACACACTCGGGCATTGTGTATTTGTGGGCCTCTCCGAATGTTTATTTTATTAATTTTTTCATTTGTGCGTGTGGATATTTTGTGGGGTATGTTTCCTTAAAATTAGATATTTTAATGAAAGGTGAGAGAGTTGTGACTACTAAGAAGGTAAGGTATCATGGTGCCACCCCACCATTATTGACGTGACCCCTGTTTTTGCGCCGCCAGAGCCCCGCTACCACCCCTTTCCATCGGCGCCCGAGTATACCTGGGAACGCGAAGACCAAATGCAGAAGAAGTACCCTCATCTGTTCGCTAACCCTGTATCCGCATCTCAAGCTACGTCCTAAGCTTTGAGGACAAAGCTCTTCTAACGGGGAAAGGATGTCACACCCCGTAAATTCCCGGTTAGTATTCCGACCCACTCCGGTCATCTACTTTAAATTTTATACGTTACGTTTAAATCTGACAGTTTACCGGGGAACTAAACTGCGTAAAAACTGAGAAACGTCATCGGACGCATTCCGGCATCGGTTAAAAATTTATTTAGGCATTTTATGTGTTATATTAGCTTTCCTGAGTGTTTCGTGATTTTAATCACTTCCGATATTAATTTTAGGGTTTTATCCTTTAAATTGCGTTTTTCGCGTTTTTGACCAAACGGAACCCCGGAAACTCAAAATCTTTTCGTGTAAACTCAAGTTATCGTTAATATTATACCCTAAGCCTAAAAATTTCGTTCACCTCTTTTCCCTAGCCAAATGTGGCGCCTAAACCACAACAACATGTATACTTGAACTCTAAATTAAAGATTTGGCATCTTATTTTGAAAGCCTCACCCATGTGTGCATGTAAACTTGGAAAATGACACATGAGAGTGTCACTCTCATGAGTATACTTATCATACAACACTTGCATGTGAATACTTACACTATTCTTACACATTTGACTAGTAACTTTGAACCATATCCATATTGAGTGAACCTTGGCTAGAAAAATTGAACCATCTTGGTCCTTGTGAGCCCTATTCGGCCGAACCACATAACACACACACTCTTGGTGTGTGTTGGTCACTTATGCACCATCTAACCCTCCAAAACCCTAACTCTCCCACTATAAATAAGAACAATATCTCACACTTAGGTTATAACACATTTCACTAGCCTTTATAACACATTTGAAAGCCACCAATATTTTCTTCCTCCCTCCTCTGCTCCATATCTCACGCACAATAACTAGAGCACACAAAACACATCAATATCTTTTGATTGTCTTCTAGATCCAGTTTTCTAAAACATTCACTAGTTATATCTAAGGTAGATCCAAGTGTTGTTTGGTTATTTTTCAAGAGTTTTCAAGAATCATAAATACTAGGTTTCACAGGTTTATAAGTGGGTTTTGCAAAGATCTTGTGTGTCATCTTTTGCTTTGCTTTCTGTGAGTGTTTCTTGACCCATCTTGTATTATTTTGGGAGTTGTTATAATTCTTGTGTTAGATCTATTGTTCAATAAAGATCATGTGTTTGTGATGTTTTTACAAAAGAAACTTCCAATTTATTTTTGTTCATCTTAATATTGTTGGTTGTTTTATGACAAAGCTTAGGTTATGTTTTTGAATATGTTCTTGGTGAGTTTTGAGAGTTGTTGCGAGGTTGCAAAACAATAGATTTTAGGTGGTTTAAGGTTAGTTTTGTGAGTGGATTAGTGGAAAAATAAAGGTGAACTAGACTAGGCATATTATGCGATTTGGGTTGATTTTTGGTCACTTTTCGGCAAACTATACTTGCTGTCCCGATTTTGTTTTGAGGGTTTGAGCGACTTAAAAATGTTTTCATTAGTTGTAAAAGTAGTTTTCGAAGAGCTCGTTTCAAATAGATAATTTTTCATATATCGCACTTTAAAATCGGACTTAAAACGACCAAGTTATGACCAAATGAAACTTGAAACATTTTTCGGCGAAATGGGAAAATGCAAAGACCAGATCAGCAGCTAAAACGGGCGATTCGGAGCCCTTCGGGTCCGAATCGGCCAAAGTGTAAAACACGAAAGTTGTCCGAAATGAGATTTTACTATAACGTTGGCGATCGCTTAGCCTAAAAGTCAATAATGAGAGACATTTTTACCACAAATCGGAAAAATAGGTTTTTAAGGAAAACACTAAAGAAAGTGGGCTGTTGGGAATTTTAAAAGAGGGTTTCGGGCACTTTCGGACGATTTTGGATGTTTTAAATACGAGCGAAACATATAGAAATGCTAGATTATTTTGTTAGAACAACTAGGAACGTCATGAACGATTTATTTGAGATGCCAAAATTAATTTAAAAGTAGGGATTATTATAAAATAATACGAAACGGGGACCTTTTAGGCGATTTAACATAAAGAGTAGTGCGGGGTTTTGAATGATTAGGCGATTTATCACATAATATGGAAACTATGGAAAATAAGGGACGCTATTAACAATTTGATCTAAAAAAGTTTCCTAATCAAAAGGAAAGTTTCTAAAAATAGTAATTTTTTCAAAAATGTATGGGATTTAACTAAGACGTAGAAATATTCAATGTCTTTTATTTCTAAAAAAACGCAAACACTACTGGGATGCTTTAAATCGATGAACATGGTATGCTTTACTTGTTCTTTGGATTAATGCTACAGTCATACCCGTACTACTCTAGGTGGGCTAGACTCTTTATTTCTTCATCATCTATTGTGGTTATCATTACACTTTGCTAAGGTGTAACATTAGTGGTTCATTGGCCCCACACTTTTATGATTTTACAATTGCTTTATACTTAATGGGTTGAGAAACATTGTTTGCTTTTAAACTGGACACAAGTTCTTTACGCGATTTTTACTTGTTTATGTGTTGCCTAAGTAGCTTACAAACCTACTTCTGCCCACTTTATCATGAACTGTTAGTTTCTTGACCGGAGGACTGGTTGAGGGAGCGCGAGTGAATAAATAGATCTATTGGGACTAATTATCCCTATCCGCTTTGGTTCCACTTAACGAAGAACAAACGGATATATGTCATGTCGATCATACTTTATGGTGGTCTTTGGTTTGGGCACCAACTTAGGGCAGGAATACTTTGCAACAGGATGTAACATGCCCTGTTGACTTATTAGCTTCGGTGTCATGAGCTTAGTGCAACAATAAATACTTTTTATGTGATGCTTGTTATTGTATAGTAGTCACTTACGTTTTGAACATTTGTGGTCCCACTTCTTGTATCAACTTAATCCTATTGAATTCACCAACATTATGTTTGAAGTTTTAAAACTTGTTTTCTCAGGTGCTTAGCTTGGATTGATTCTTGATGCTATGTGGAGTCTATGTGCTATGTGACTTCGCCAATTTCAAGACTTATCTTTTATTTACTCGTTGATTTTATCAAACTCTGTTATGCTTCCGCTACCTTTTAAACTTATTTATTTTGGGCTGTAAAACTTAAATCTATTTTGTTTTATGCCAACGAGTTAACTTTTAACAAAAGTCCATGATTAGTGGTCGTCTGTATTGCTTTGTGATCGGGATTGTTTTGACGTACACGCCCTCGACACAGTATTCCGTCTAGGGCCCAGTTTGGGGGGTGTGACAATCTATACCCTAAGCCTTTGGAATTAGGTTTATTCTTCAAGGAAAATTACATGCAGATTTTCTTCTACTCTTTTGGTTACTAAAATTGTATACCCTTTAGGCTTTGCTATTTAGTGAGTTAACCAAACTAAGAAACCTCTTCAGATTGTTCATCAAACTTGCCAAGCTCACTAAGAGTTCTAAATTGTAAAATGACACCCAAAAGGTTTTTGTAGCTAATAATTGGTTTGTGGCCAAACAAAAGTCATAAGGAGTTGTGTTTTGCGTTTAGGTCTATTCTTAACTATGAATGATATAGCAAGCAGTACTAATGCTTCTGCCAAAAATAGTTGCGTAAAAGTGAATTTGCTAGCATAGTTCTAGCAGCCTCAATTAGGGTCCTGTTCATTCTTTCAGCAACTCCATTCTGCTATGAAGTTCTGGCATTGCTATACTCTTGTTTTATTCCCTTGTCCCCATAGAATTCAAGCATATCCCTATTCTTAAATTCGGTGCCATTATCTGATCTAATGATTTTAAGCCTGTGATTAAGCTGGTTTTCAATTTGTCTAATGAAGTTCTAAAGAATGCCACTCATTTCATCCTTAGAGGCCAAAAGATTAACCCAACTAATTCTTTGGTTAACAATCATCAGTAATTACAAGGCAATAACTTGCATGATTAATGTTTTTTATAGAATTAGGTCTAAAAAGATCCATATGCAAGGTGTGTAATGGCTTAGTGATTAATCTTTCTAATTTAGCCTTGCAGGAGGCCTTGTGTTGCTTTCCTTTATGGCAAGCAACACATGTATGGTCATTTCTGAAAACCTTGGAAGGTAGACCTCTTACAAGGTTTCCCTTTACAAGTTTATTTAGGTTTTTAAAATTGATATGACCTAACCTATGGCCAAACATTTAGATTCATATGATGTGGCTTTAGCAATCAAACAGGCAAAACTTTTTGCAGGTGTAGGTGTCTTCATATCAAAATTGTACATATTGTGATGTCTAGGGACCTTTAGAAGTATCTAATTTTCATCAGGCATCTTAAAGTCAGAAGATACAACAAGACATTCAGTTTCAGTAAAAAGAACATTGTGCTGCTTATCACATATTTGTGATATTGAGAAAAGGTTAAAATGCCCTAGTTCTTTTACAAAAGACACACTATCAAAATCTAAATTACCAACTCTTATTCTTCCTTTACCAGTTATGTAGCCTTTGCTACCTCCAAAGGTAATAGATCCCCCATTGAATTCTTAAAAATCCTCTAGTTGATCCTTGTTACCTGTCATGTGCCCTGAGCATCTACTATCAAATATACCTCTATTTACCATGTTCTTGAGTGGATGATCCTGCACATGAAAAAGAGAAATTAGTTTCTCTTAGGTACCGAGGCCTGTACAAGCTTGGGTCTGCCTTGTGGACCTTTTGTAATCACAGTTCTAATAAAAGTTGGTCCACCATTACAATTGGAGTTTGGTCTAGTGGGTCTCCAATTATAACCTGCTGAGGTCTTAACAACTGATCCCCAATTTCCCTTTACAGCATTGAAATAAGACATTTTTGCTGTATTCCTATCAATGGGTCTTCTCACAAGTGAATAAGATTTAGAAAAATACTTTCTTTGATTAAATTGATTCACATGTGGTCTTTTAGGACTAAAACTGTTTGAGGTCTTGGTAGGTACTGGCTGTCTAGATCTAACAGTATTAACATTAGAACTAACAGTACTAACTCTAGGCCTAATAGAAATAACATTTGTCCTACCAGTATTAATATTAGACCAAACAGAAATAACATTTTGCCTAACAGAATTAATATTTGTCCGAACAGTATTAACATTAGGCCTAACAGAATTAACATTTGGCTTACCAGAATTGAGTATTATGATTAGGAACAAATGATTGCATGATTTATTCTTGTGACATTATTCCATTAGGGTTTGTCACATATTGCCAGTTTTAATAATTCATTTGTTTCTTAGGTGCAGCCTCTCTAGCCATTTTCTTTTCATAGTAGTCACAATCTTTGATTAAATGGCTTAGACTACCACACACAAAACATTTCTTCTTTGTGCAAGAGTAACCTTCCCCTAGTTCTCTTTTCATCATCGCATTCCAATTCTTCCTGTTAACTTTAGGTGTTTCTTGATCTGTGATTGGTGGCCTAGGAGTTTTCAATGTGTGTGATCAAAATCTTGGTTCAACCTCCTTTTGATCTTGGAGCAGATACTCTTTTTTCATTTGTTGTTATAGGTTTAGGTCACTTACTACTTATTGACCGGTACTCATAATATCTCTGATTCAAAACAACAGAATGTTCAGTGGATGTTCAAATAGATCCTGCACTGTCATTAGATTGACAGGTAGAACATTCACTGGATCTATCATCTGATACACTGGGTTCAGGCTCTTGGGGTCCCTTTTTACCATAAACATACAAAGACTCATCAATTTATTCTTGTGGTTTAGGAGTATAATCTTCTCTTAAGGGATGTGGGAACAACTTTAAATTCATTAGTTTTTTTAAAACCATTGTACAAAGGTTTTCCAACGATTATTTTCTGTACAGTTAAAAACTAAAAATTCAATTCTTCCTCATAACTTAGAACCCTCATTATTTGAGTTTTTTATTTCACACCCATAAGCAATTTTTCTACTTGGAAAATCATGCCAGAATTAATTAACCCCTCATATGATTCTTGAAGTATCTTTCCATGAATCTAATGGTTTTCTGCAATTGTTCTTATTCTTTTACAGTTTTCATTCCAATTCTCTTTAATATTTTTTAAGCTTTTCATCTTTTTTCATATATTTCATTTTCCTGAAATTGTAGCTTTTCATTTAGAGAAAAGTTGTTGTTTTTGGTTAAGTAACAAGTTGAGCTTCCTAGTTTCTTAACTGCTTGGACTATAAGCCACGTATTTGTGCTTCTTGATCACCTAACTGATTCATTTGTTCATCACACAGTGTTTTAAGGGTATTGTATGAATCAATGCAAGTTTTAGAACACAAAGATACCTCACTACTAGAGCTGATAGCCATGAGTGCATGATTTGTCTCTTCATCTTCAGTATGTTCTCCCCAATTGACAATACCATCATCCATTGTCAGCAAGCCCATCTGATTCTTCTCTTGTTTTCCAGCTTCTTGGTGTTGATAAAAATAGTCTCTTCTTCTTTCCTCAGTGTCCCTTTGCTGTCATTCCCTAAACGATGTACAGTGTTGTGAACAATTGAAGCATTCAAGCTTCTTTTTGTCAAAACAATTAGGAGCTTTGCCATCAAACACGAACTATCCTTCTGTTTTTTAGATCCCGCATCCTTGTGTCATTCGAATAGCAATCATTGCTATCTGCCAGTTTATGTCCATCTTCTTCAATGTCAGTACATCAAATCTGTTCATAGGTCTTCATGAAGCAAATCCAGTCCTCTGATTGTTTGTAAAGAGTGGAATTAAATAACTTCATCAGCCAAATACCAGCAAGAGCTTCTTTTTTTGGGATATTGGTTCAAGAAGTAGAAGGAGTGCAAGTACTGTAGGCACCAGCAAAACCAGACTTAATCTTATTAGTGCTGCTTTTGCTTTGTGAAACAAAAGCAACATTTTGAGCACTTGAAGATGTTTTTGAGGCACCTGGGATTTTCTACTCTAAAAAACCCTAGGTTATTTGTACAGGATCCATCAATAGATTTAAGTGTCAACATCTGGTTTAGTTCTCATAGTCATGCCAGATTGGACCATGCTGGGAGCAAAGATCTGAGAAACTTATGATTTGCATCCTCAATCGATACTTCAGCACCATGAGCTTCCAACTGTGAAAGTAATTGTTGGAATCTGTCATATCCCTTTTCTAAAAACTTCTGAACTGTATATTTGCTAAATGCTCTCAAAACTGGTTGTTTTGTGAATAATACAACCTTCTGTATTTTCTTCGAATTTGCATTACCACCAAACCTAGTTCTGATTGCTTCCCAGATTTCTTTTGCATCATCCATTCCATGAAATCTTCTCATATGTTCCTTAGGAATGGCCATTAGCAAGATATTCTTAGCCTTCCTTTCCTTTTCAACAGCTTGAATTTCTGCAGCAGTTACTGGTGGAAGTATTCGAATAACACCATCCTTTCCAGTTGAAATTCTTTTCTTAGAGTTTCCATTCTGAATTACCTTCCAAACATCATTGTCAATGTACTCAAGGTAATGCTCCATCTCCATAGCCCATATATCATACTCTTCCTTCTTCAGAATTAGGAGTTTGATATTTGAGATATCAGTTGTTTGAGAAATCACATGTTATTGTTGTTTAGGTGCAGCACCAGTGTCTGGTGCATCTTCATGGTTTGATGCTTCATCATCACTGAGATGTTGAGAGAACTCATCATTAGCAGGTTGAGACATTTTGTAAAGATCTAAAAGAGAGTGTTTGTTTGTGGTTCTAGTGATTCTTCTTACCCAGAGTCCCTCTATTGGCTCTGATACCACTTGTAGGTCCTTGTTTGGATTATATAGCTTTGTAAGACTATATATAACTTGAATAATTCCAAATCAACTATGTGAGAGACACTGACTTGAATTCAAGTGTTAAGCGGAATCTTAAACACAGTATTAAGAAGAACCACAATATACATACATAATTAGCTATTGATTTCTATTAAACTTCATTGCTACTATTTGTTATTTATAAAACTCTATGCCGTAGGGTTCCTTTTATACACCAAGGAAACCCTAAAAGGCTATACAAAACGTGTGAAAAGATAATGCATATCCTTTCCTAAGATATCTCCTAAGATATCTCTACGATAACTATTATCACTATTCTGTTACATAAACAGACTTAACTAAACACAACCAGTATTAACTATAGTACTGCCATTCTACCAATACTAACTATAATACTACCAGACTTAATATTAGTACTACCAAAACTAACTAATACTACCTGACTTAACTGTTATACTACTAGTATTAAGTCTTTTACAATATATTTCCCAACACTTATGAAGAAAATAAGCCACAAAAAAGCTTAGAAAACCACAAGAATCAGAAATAAACATATGATTTAAAATTAAACATATTTAGATGTAAAGGAAGACACACATTAAAATAGACTATTGATTAAAATAGTTTACTAGATTCGGACAAAATAGAAAAACGAGAAACGAACACAAACGCTGAAGAACTTTAAATTGATACACCAAATCTAGCATTCTAGTTACTGAAATTGAAATAAAAATAAACAATAGATATTTAATGTTAGTAAATTTGAGCGTGTGTAGACACACTATGTGTGTGTGCCGACTGTGTAGGCTGATGGGGATGGTGGAGTGTGGTAGCAGCGGCTGCTGCCGCAGTTGGTGGTGGGGTGGAGATGCGTGACGAGGTGATGGGGTGAGGTGGTGTTCGGTCGTGGTGGTGCTCGGTGGGGCAGCCGTGGTTGAGGTGGCCGACGGGGTGGATATGGTTGTGGTGACGGCCACAATCTGGCCGGAAATTTGGCCGGATAAGATGGGGGCGCCGGAATAATGGAGGGGAGGAGAGGAGATGTATAAGTGTGTGTGTTAGGGTTTGAGGATAATGAGAAAACCCTAATAACTTTGATATATATACACAAAAGTTATAAAAGAATGTGACAAGCCCAAAATAGATGAGGGGTTAATTTTATAAATGTTACCACAAGGACCCATAGTGTAATTTTTGTTAAATATCGGTTCGGGACTCGTTTGGGTTAGTTAACGGATTATTCAAAATACGAAAGTTGCGCCATTGTTTTCCAAATCATTTTTCCTATAAAAATGAATATTCACTCGACTAGTATTTTATAAATATTTTTATAAAATATATTTAAGATCATTATTATTTATGTGGTACCATTGGGTGTCGCGAGTAAGCTTTGTCTTGTAAAAATGAAGCTTTATTTTGAACGTTCGCGTTTTTAAATAAACGCTTTTGAATAAAATGTAAAATAATTTATTAAATATTTTTATTTAATAAAAAGTGATCATTGAATATAAATTTAATTATTTTTGGGTCGGTACGAGCTGTGTTCAAAATTTTGCGAGGCTATTTTAGTCATTTTCTGCTTGGTTTCAAGTCTCGGGTAAAACTGAAAAGTTGTTCGGAATGTCGTTTTACATCAAATTGCTTTAGAGTCCGGGTCGTGAAAAGGTGATTCAGCGGGTCGTTTTTGATAAGTCACCTTAAAATAATATATATCTTCTCGTTTTCAAGTCAAATAAGTTTGAAAAATAAATTTGTAAATGAGAGATAATAATAATAATCATGATTTATTATTTAAATACGTTTCAAAAATTTACCAGCTACGCGGTATTCGTTTTTATGTGACCGTAAAAGGTCAAAAAGTCAAGTCGGACCCAAAAAGTCAAAGGGTAAAATAGTCATTTAAAATATCAAAAATTGCAGGGTGTGACAGAATGGTAAAGTATTTTGGTCAGTTCATTAAAGAGTAATAGACTGTTGAAGTCAAGTCGTTTTCGCGAAAAAGTTTTAATTTTTGGTCAAATTTAGAGTCGGGAAATGGGCGTTTCATTATGTTCACCATTCATTTTGTTCGTTAGTCTTAATCATCTCTTCGTTCATCTTTTCTGTAAGTTCAACTTTTTCAAATTCTTTTTGTACTTCTTTGATCTTTGTAACGTTTAGAAACTAGTTGTACAAACGAATCGTTAAAAATCAAAGCTTTAAATTACACAACCTTAAAAAGGTTGTGTATTTGGTTCGAAATCATAAAAAGGAAAGAAAAGAAATTATAGTTGTATTGTCGTGGTGAATATTTTATAAAGATATGATTTTTATAAAGCTTATTGCTTATTTTAGCTTAATAATAAGCTCGATCGAGCTTATTTGTGTGTTTATGTGTGTCGAACACAATAATGGACCATAAAGGTTTGAACTTTATGCTTATTTGTATATTGTCTTATTTTTCTAGCTTTAGGTGACTTAGAACAAGATTAAGCAATCTAAAAATTAAGCTAAAAATGCCCTGGTGCTGGCACTTTCATATTAAGCCATAACTATTTATTCTTTGCAATCTAACTTATAAAAACTAAGTGAAAACTAATCTTAAGTGAAAACTCAGCTAACTCAAACAAATTGCACAAGAAATATTGACTTTTAGAGGTCAAACTTGCTAAAACCAAACACCCCTTTAAGACTATGACAGAATTGGATTGAGCTTATGAAATGAATTCTAGCCTATAAAACTTTGACACCAGATAATACTTAACTTAAAACAAGCTTAACAATCATGATTAAACAACTGAATAACTAGAAATCAAAGATCTATACTATGCTATCTAATATTTTTGGTTTTTTATGGTTTTATGAAAAATTATTTATAAATCTATGATCTAAACTATTATAAGCAAAAACAGATAGGCTAATATGATTAATGAGCTAGATAAAGCACAAACAAGCAATAATAAGCAGACTTGATTAAGCAAATAAACATTTTAATCTAATTAAGCATTTGAATTAAAACTAAACTAGAATTTAAACGATAATAAAAATAAAAGACGACTTACAATCAGCCTAGCTCAACAAGGCTGTTTGTGCTCAAAATGAGCTTATCTACCAGCTCCCTAGCTTAGAAATAAGCTAGGGTAAGAGTCCTTGGAGATCCTTCCATTTTAGATCTCCCTTCCGAATTCACAAGTCCAATAGCAAAGGTAAACTGCTGATTTTAAAGTTAAGGTAAATTAAGATTGGTTAAGCTCAAATCAAGAGCTTAGAGACTCTTGAGAGCTTAATATGAGCTTATTAGCTATTTGAGACAGATAGGCTTATTGAGAGAGCTTATTAGTTGAAAGAAAATAGAGATTATAACAAAATTAAACTAAATTTCATTAATAAAAACTGAATTACATTAAAAAGAAATTACAACTGATTAAAAATACATTAAGCTTTTAAAAACTATATTAAGCTAAAACTAGAAAGGAAAAAAAAGAGACGTCTTATGTGTGTGATGGTGTTGCCCTTTTATAGCAGCAGAAGAACAATCTAGGACCTTAGCTTCCATCAATCATCCACCTTTGATCATCTCCAATTATTAGACCTTTGTTTTTTGCAGTTGGATCACTAAGTGACCTCACACGGATTGCCATGCTGGCAATCCATGTGAGGCTCACTTGTGCTTCTTCTCTGAGTAGAAATAGTACAAAACCCACATTCCATGTGTGCTTCCTTGCTCTGACGGGCTTGATCATGAGAGTAAGCTAATGATTGCTCTTGATTTGACTAAATTAACCTTGCCATTGCATTGAAGACTCTATGAATTGACTTTCTTGACCCTCAATTTCCAAAACCCCCTTGATTTAACCCTTAGGTAATTTGTTGATGATGATGAATAGTAAAAATGTCTTCGCGCCTATTTTATAACTGAAACGGGTAAGGGAAATTTAAACTTTGAGGATATTGCATTTTCAGTCCCTCTCTTTCTTTTCTCCCATTTTAGTTATAAATAATCTTTAAGAAAGTGCAAGATTGGCCCTTGTTGTTTTAAGGAAAGGGAAATGGGCTAGGTTAAGTGGGCTTTTGGGTTACTAATAGGAATCAGGGTTTAAGACCATTTGGTGTTTTTAGGCGCAAAAAAGCTTTCCTGGGCCCAAACCCAATACAGGGAGGACGGGACCTTTTTAGACTTTTGTGAGAGTTGAGGTACCAAAGTGAAATATTTTAAGGATTTGTCCTTCTGTTTTGACTTTGTTTGACCAATGATTGGCTTTTCTTTGACTGGATTTGACTGAGGCTTGACTTTTCTAGCTTCGACTTTGATTCTTTGGCTTCTTCTTGTCCGTGCTTGCTCGTTTTTGATTGTTTTTCTTGTGGATTTTTTGCTTATCCCTACCCTGCACACACACAAACACAAATACAAGCATATTTTTGCCATTTTTGGTTTGTTTTGGGTTTAATTGGGTTATTTTAGGTACAAACGGATATGTGTATTCTACACTTATCACTAATTAATCACCATTCATTCACACCCATACCATACGGACTAGGGGTGTGGTATTGTGACTTAATTACACATACCATTTTCCATTAAAAATGGACTTAAATGACTAAAAACGTACCAAAAATACATTGTATTTGTATGTTTTGCATTTGTATTGTGCAGGAAACGGATATTCAAGAAAAATAACCAAAAGAAAGCCAACAACAAACAAAGCTGAGCACGAAATGGAAAAGACAAAGTAAAATGAAGTCACAAAGTCATCAAGTGAAGAAAATACAACTTTGAAGGACTAAAAATCACCAAACTCAAGTTGTATTGCAAAGAATTAAAAGACAAGGGTACAAAATTGCAAACCGGGCAAAGATTGACATGCAAGGTTTTATAAACTTGAGGGGTCAAGCTTGCCAAACTTCCCCAAAAGCCATCTTTCAGCCCCAACAAAACCCAGATACAACTAGAGGATGTCTTCCCATACTTCTCCCCTGCAAAACCACTCGACACCCTAGCCAAAATCATTTCTAACCACCCTACTATTTCCCCACAGCTGTATAAAGGCCAATGTTGCTATCCCTAACTTCCCAAGTATTTTCAATGGCTTGAGATTGATCCAAAGAAGCACAAATTGGAAAATTGATGGCTGGGAATTTGCTTTAGTATCACCCTCACCATAACAAGCACCACTTGGTTTTTGCTCTCACCAAAGAAGCACAAGCTGCAAGTCCAAGAGACGAAGACTTTGGCTATAAATAGAGCCTTTTGTAATCCTCTAAGGGAGTTAGTTTTTTAGTTAATGTTTTTAATCTTAGCTTAATTTTTAATATAACTTAGCTTATTTTAAGTCATTTACAGCTTTTACTTTCAGCTTTGTAACACTTTCAAGTTTTAATGCAAATTTGAGGTTTTAAGTCAATTTACAATTCCAATGTGTTTAGGTTTCTTAATTGTGTGGTTTTGTGTTCAAAAAGATCTCAATTACACTTATTATAAGCATGTTTTAATTCAGTGAAATTTTCTCAGCTTTAGTTGTTAAGAGGAAATCACAATAATCACACTTCATATATACACAGCTTTATTTTATGGATGATAAGCCAGTTCTGGATGGGCTTATGGACTCTCACTAGCTTGTTTTACACAAGCTAGAGCTTGTAGAATTCTTTGTTTAACCCTGTTTTGAGCAAGGGTGTGGTAAGTCTCTCTTTTTCCTACATTTCTTATTTACTGCAGAAGTGCTTATTGTGCTTATTTGTTTCCTATACTTGCTTATTTATGCTTTATTATGATGTTTAGTGCTTATCTTGCGTAGTTGTTAGTTTAAAAATGATTTGTGCAAACCTCTTAGTTAGTACTGTTAGTTAAGAGTTAAAACTGTTAGAATGATTCAGCTTATTTAAGTGCTTATTCTTAATTAAAGTTTGCTTATAAGTGTCTTATTTTGTTATTTGATAATCTGTTTTTAATCAGTTTGAAAAGAAAAATGATTTTTGAAAACTTTAAGAGATTTTTAGAACAAGCGGTACTAACTTTAAAGCTAACGGTACTAACTTGGAGTTAGTACCGTTAGTACTGTTGTTTCATCTTTTTGCTTATTAGCTTATTACCTCTGCTTATTTAAGATTTGCTTAGCTTTTTAGAGTAGATTAAGCCCATTTTCATTTACTGTATCTAGTAGAGCTTACTTTAGCTTATTTTGTTATTTGATAATCTGTTTTTAACAAACTAGGATCAAATCAGCTTAAAATAAAAAGAAAAATGATTTTTGAAAACTTTAAAGGGTGTTTGGAACAAGCAGTACTAACCCACAGTTAGTACTGCTGGTTCTATTTTGGGATTTTTAAAGCTAGCAGTACTAACTCAAAGCTAGCAGTACTAACTCCAAGTTAGTACTGGTAGTTAAAACTGTTAGTACTGTTGGTTCATTATTGCTTATTAGCTTATTATTTCTGCTTATTTAAGATTTCCTTAGCTTTTTAGAGTAGATTAAGCCCATTTTCCTTTACTGTCTTTAGTAGAGCTTACTTTAGCTTATTTCCCTTTTCAAAGCAATTTTAATAGTTTATCAGTTCTTAGTTTTGAGCTTATTTGCCATTCTAGTTTATTCTAGTTGCTTATTCTTATGCCTGAGTGCTTATTAGGGGTAGTTAAATATCTGTTTTAGCTTATTTGCTTATTTCATGTTTCATTGTGTTTTGTTAAAGCTAGCAGTACTAACTCAAAGCTAGCAGTACTAACTCCAAGTTAGTACTGGTAGTGTAAATTGTTAGTACTGTTGTTAGTACTGCTGAGTTCCTCTTGCTTAATTTAGCTTAATTGCTTGTTGAATTTGCTTATTTAGAGTTAGTCTAGCTTATTTGGTTTGTCTTAAGCTTATTTGAGCTTATTTGTGTCTTAGTGTAAAAGTTTTTAGTGTTTTTACCATTCCTAGCCTTTATGCTTGCTCTAGCTTATTTTCCTTGCTTATCTTTTCGTGCATTTGCTTATTAGGTTTAGTGCCCAAATCATATCCTTGTCATATTCAAACATCGATTATCAATTCGTCATTCGATTTTCCATTCAAGCCTCGTTGGGACATAACGACCCGGAGATACTCTATACTACTTCCGGTTTCATTGATTTTGTGGAATTTGATCCTTGTTATATATTTATATTTATTCATATTTATTTATATATAAAAAGGAGTAAGTTCACGCAAGTCAAGTAACAATCAACAAAGAATATCGTCACAAATAGCCGGAATGCAACCTAATTAATTATAGGTCGTATAAGTACGATGTATTTAAAATAAATATAACAATGTATATTATAAAGTTATATCACCACCTAATAATTTTTGTTTTGATTATAAGTGTTAGAATAACATTTGAGTTGCGTTTGAAAATAAATGACCAAGTATATGTCTTCGAAGTATTTTCTAATAGTTAGAAAATACATTATAGTCGTCTCGCTTGATTTATCATTTTTTAATTATTTTTGTAATGACACTTTATATATAGTTCGATTGGTTTATAAAATAATATTTATAAAGTTTAAAACATGTATAAATATTATATAACTACCACTATATTATTTCGTAAGGTTTTTATAGTCCAAACGGACCCGAAAACACTCGTAAACCTCATTTTAATTTCTTAACAGCAAACACAATTTTTACAAAATGCAGAAAATTTGTTTATAAAAGTTATTTAATTACCATGATGAATATCTCAATTTTTATACACTTTCAGGCTTAGAAATTTGCAACATTATAGTAAAATATCATTCCAATTAATATTGTAGCTTTCTACTTACGCCAAATCAGATCCGAAAGCCCTCAAAACACTGATTTCAGTTCTGATCAGATTGTAATATTTTTATAAAATCAGTTTTTATAAAAATATTTACCGGTATCTTAATAAATTCATATCTCCTTCGTTATAGCTCTGTTTTTCGAGTTCTTTATATGTA
>BQNB010055779.1:0-35228 GCA_026074375.1 Tanacetum coccineum
CATACAATTAAAACACACCACATAGCACCTTAAAACTAATAAACCCAACAAATAACACAAAGAATAATCCTAATAATCACTTTTAGTATTAATACTAAAAATCCAACATTTAAAATAACATTCCTAATATAGCTCCAAACGCCAAAAGAAAACAAAACAAGCTAAAACATAACAATTACTTAGAACATCATGGGCAGTGATGAGACGCACGATCACAATCAGCTTTAGTTGTCTTCTCCCACACAGGCTTGCTACTTGCAGTGGACTTAAGGTCCGAATCTACTTCATTCCTTTCAACTTCATCCTCGTCCTCTAATAACCATTCATTCATGTTACCATCCAGCTGGGATAGTCGACGTGGTGCAAACTCATTCCTGTAACTCCTTTGTTGAAGTTGTAAATGATCCACAAATCCATACTGGTCGTGTTTCCTTGGTCGTTCCACTGACTCTTCTTCTAACGTTTTGTAATCTTGAAATGTTCCCGGAATTCTGGTGATAGTGTCATCCTTGGCAATTATCTTCGTTTCAAACTCCTGGATTGTTTGTCTGTCAACCTCCTTCAACGTCATCTTTTCTTCAATTCTACACGGCCATATAGCAATGGGAACTCGAATTTTACGGTTACACCGTCTGCTTTTGTTAATCCTTCTATACCCAGTTGCAAAAGCCACTAAAGCATGATATTTTCTACGGATAGGAGGAGACATACTATAATAGATCACAAAACATAGACTATATAAGGATCGGATCTCGAAATAACAAAGAAAACTTAACTTATATATATAGTATATAGTATGAGGTACTTTATAAAACTTTGGGAAAATAAGCATAATTAGTATATACTTACACATAAGCCCTAAATGCATCTATACGAGGGACCCTTAAGCTATAGTCTAGGCTCAACCACCTAGTTCTCTATAACCATCAGCTCTGATACCAATCTGTCACACCCCGCCAAGGCGGAAACACGAGGCGTAACGTCATGGATATCATAACAACACAATGGTGTCAAAAATAGAGAAACTCTAAAATGCATAAATGAGTCATAGTACACAATGTGTCATGACGATATTGATAATTCAAAACAAAACATCATCTTGTATTAATGAAAGGAGTCTCCCCAATACAAGGAAAATAAAACCACGATCCTAATAAAATCAAAACATCCAACAAAGGTTCATGCAAACATAACAAATAAAGGAGCGAACTCCCGAGCAACCCTAGCAGTCTTTTTCTAGCCACTTCGCCAAACCTCATGATGCTCACCTGAAAATGATGCTAAAATACGTCAACACAATGGTTGGTGAGAGTCATAGGTTTAGGACACCAAATAAACCTTTAATTAAAATAATTTTGCTACGATTATCATAACATATCATGGCAGAACAATTTAAGCTAGTTATCACATAAACTCTCAAACAATTCACAATCAATCATAACGGGACGGAACGTGCCCACGATCCACATAACAAACCTGGGGTAATCCATTACCCTCCGATCGGAACCACACAGAATGGAGTATTATTTCAACCCTCCAGTTAGATTTGGAATGAGTAGGGTCACTACCCTCCAACCGGACTCACACAGATATGGGATCTTATTTCAATCCTCCAATTAGATTTGGAATAGGTAGAAGCACTACCCTCTAACCGGAACCACACAGAAATCATAACAACATTAAGCATACTACATATGATAACCACATAAACGTTCATGCCTCAAGTAAAACCAAATAATCGCAGCGATTTAACACATTCAAAACATCTTTGCATCATTTCCATCCCAATGTAAAAACATTTAAAAGTGGGACTATGAAACTCACCTTTGCTTAGCTCTCAAAAACTTCCAACAAGGCTTCACAAATAACTAGCACAAATCTAAGCAACAAAATACCTCGTGTTACACGCTACTAAGCCGAAAGCTTAATGTACATGTAACATTCATATGATGGATGTCTAAGATGTTTTATTAACCCCATGGGTCACCTTGACACCATACCCAACCTTAACCACTTCATTAACAAGTTTCACTAGTTAATCACAATTCGTACCAAACTGCAGAATTTTGATATGACTTATCGCATTCAAAACCCTGACTTAATGACCTCCATAATTCAAACCAAAAATCACCTATGTTAATTAATTAGTATATTAACTACCTTGTGACTCCCAAAATCCAATTACATACACAAGTACTCCTAAGAAAATCAAACTTCAAAATAGTCCCAATTCGAGTCTGATTGCGCACTAAAAAGTTTAGGCTTAAAAATCATACTTAGACTTCAAATTAATTAATTTCCTTTGGGGGATATTTAATAGACACATAAGAATTAACTACTGTAGAAGGGTTAAGTCCAATTCATAATTTAAATAGGGTTTTTACTTCTCACAACTTGACCTAAATCTGACCTAAAAACTCAGCCTTGACAACGAATCTTGTTTGAATTATTTAAATACCTTACACTTACTTTTAATTCATGAAACCTATGGAGTTTGAAACTAGACTCTCTGTAGATAATTTTAGGCTTTTGAAAATCATTAAAAGCTTTCCGTATGATCAAGTTATGACCCTCGCAAGTTGACCCTTCAAAACTGCCAACAATTTAACTCCGAATTTACTAATCCTAAAACCCTAATTGCACATGATTAACTTCATTAATGATATAAAAAACGATTTTAAAAGATTAAAAACCTAAATTTACAGATTTTACATGAACCCTAATCCATCATATTAATTATTACATGTGTTATTTATTTTAATGTAACAAGAATTAATAAATTACAACTAGAATTGAAAGATTATAATTAAAATTGAACATAAATTAGAAAATTTACCTTGAACAAGAACCCTAAAAAATTTTCTTTCCTCCTGCTCTTGAATTCGGTCGAACAAATGAGGGGGAAGGGTTTGGGATTAGTTTGGTATTTATAGGCCACAAGGAATTCCCTAGATAAATCTAATTACAATTTGATTTCAATTCAAACTCTTTTCTTTTTTTTTTCTTTTCTAATTTTCGGATTTTACTATTCATGCCTAAAAAAATATTTTTTTTCTTTTCTTTTATTAATTAATTAATTATCTTTATACCTTAAGTTTTATAAAAACCTAAGCTAATTTGTTAAACCATTTTGCTTGAAAACTACTTTCTAAAAATAACTTTTCATTTCCAAATTCACTTTCTAAAAATAGAAAGTCTTCTAAAAACTCTCATATTTTAACAAACTCATTTCTTTCACAAATGACACACTTCTCATTTTTAATCCATCACCTAGAGATCCACATATTAACCAATCCAATTCTCTCAAAATACCCAATCAATTCCATTATCACTATAAGTGATTAAAATGAAATTTCTCCATCAAATAACTCATTTCTCTTAACTTAACCTCTAAAACCTAAACTTATCTTAAATTACTAACACAAAAATACGTATACATAATAATACTTACACATTTACACAAAACGCTAAAATCTCAATAATCATTTTCTTGTCACCAAAAGTGAACGAAATGAACTTCACAAAATTCAACACAAATCCAATCCCAATGAGACGATCACGCTCAATGGATTGATTATCTAATCTCACATATCTCACACAAACACATATAAACACGTATAAACACATAACCATACATTGCAACAGATACATTTAGGTCAACACTACGGTTTGACCAACCTGCTCAAGTCATGGTTGTCACAACTGGCCATGCTGGAACCCTAATCTGGTAATTTCTCATGACAGCACCTTTGACATGCTTAGGTCAAATAGACAATTTACCTGATTTTCCATGCAGACATGTTCTTTCAGTAGCCAAAATTAATGACAATGGTGTTGAGGTATATACATGTTCTGTTATTGACCGTTAATAAAAGTCAAGGTCAAACGTTGTCTAAGGTTGGTTTATACTTGGAACGACCTGTTTTTTCACACGGACAACTTTATGTAGCTGTATCAAGAGTAAAGAGCAAGAAGGGTCTAAAGCTGTTATGTTGCGATCAAGATGGAACCTACTGCAATCACACAACAAATGTTGTGTATAAAGAATTTCTTCATCGACTATAAGTTTTTGACTATTTAGTTTACTTTTTTTAATTTATAAAAATACATTCAAGGTGGTGAATCTTCATGTTTTACACATGACATATTATGTTAAGCTTTCCTCCTTTAAATATTATGTCTCTTATGTATTCTTATATTTAAACTATTTTTGCATTACATTTTATTGTGTAAGAAAAAAACTTAAATCTATCCGCCCATCGGGCGGGCCTTGAAGCTAGTTGAATAATATTTTGAAGATCTAATTTAGATTATTTTTTCCCACTTCACTTGGTATTAAAAGGCATAAAAGTTCAATATTTCGATGCATTATTTATTCCAATCCATCTTATTTTTATGGTTACTGTTATATTTTTTAGTTTATTTTATATTCCTAATAAGATTAAATATAAATCCATTAAAATTATACTAGCATATAAATTTAAGATATAAATACAAGATTTGTAATCTTTTATTTATCAATAATAATACCACTTTTTGTGTGTGTGTTCTTTTTTACTATTTTATACTTTGTTGGTTACTTTCTTGCTCCATGGTTATTTCTCGTTGTTGTTATTTTTACACATATATTTTATAGTTGCAATGCTTCGAGGTCTTATGTCGACAAGTATTTGGGCCTAGGCCCATGAACGTACAATCTAGATAAGTTTCAGCTACCATTTTGTGAACCCTAAAAATGCGAGTGTTAGAAATTTTGGCCGTTGGATCAACTTGATCATTTAATTTGAGATATTTTTTTCTATAAAATGTTGATAAGGGCAAATACAGTTTCACAAGTCATAAAAATGAAAAAGGAAACAGCGACAAGAAGAAATACCTTGTTAGATCCCCGTTTCTATAAGAAGATATCAATTCCAGATGAAACATCATCTTTTATCACGATCATTATTCATTGTATTTTGATGGTTAGTGTTTTTAATATAATCCATATGAAACATCATGTTTTATCGTGATCATTGCTCATAGTATTTGGGTTGTCAGGGTCTTTTTCTTACACAAGCAAATCATACATATAATTTTCTTGAGAAAAACATATTTTTTCATTATTAATCCAATGAAATACGTTTTTAAATAGATTTCACAAAAATGAGATCTTTATGTTACTTTTAAGATGAATTTCATTCATGATGATACTATCTTACATACTGTGTTTTCTTGTTCAGATGGAGTTCATTGACTTTCAAGGGATAGATTTGCTTAATTTGTCTTCATGTTTTATCAACTTCACACTCTAGTCAATCATGTACGTTTCATGAAATTAAACATTAAAACTAAGGGTGTTGTTGATAAATGAACCCTTTTAAAAGTAACAATTTCATTTTTTATTTACTCTATTTTATCTGTATCATTCCTTGATATGATATCGTACCTTTTTCTTTTTTTGTTTTATTGTCTGGTTGACAAATAAAGAATATTTCAAAAATACAGTCTTGTAATGATAATATTATTTATAATTATGTGCATATGATGATGTGTCATTTTATATACTATTTCAGGGTCATTTAACCTCTTAAATCATGCAAATATGCCCAAATTATGTGCTTAATTGTTTGTTTACGGGTTTTTAGCACTTGGATGACGTTTGGAGGAAATACACGTGACTTGAACTCATTTGGAGAAGAAACAGATGAGATTACGGACTTGCACCAAGATTCACCAAGAAGTATTGTTCTCAGAGCGTGGAGACGGCGTCACAAGCATAAAGCGACGCCGTCGTGATCTATCTGGTGACTGTGTGTGGATATTGGTGACGGTGTCACAATGTAGCCGACTTAAAGTGAATCTAGAACCATCTACGTGGTGACAGCGTCAGAGGCATCAAGCGACGTCGTCGCGTCAATATGCTTATATATACAAAATCGATTTTAGGGTTTTAGTGTGTAACTTTTGGGAAAATTTTGTATAACTTAGGGAGACGAACCTTAGCCCTTGTAGCAGCTTTAAAGGTCGTCTTTAGGGCCTCAAAACCTTATTGTAATGTCCTTCTATCCATATTTTAATCGAGTAAGATCATTCATCATTAATCATTCAATATGTCTATGTGTTGTGTGATTGATTTATCTTCTTGATTTATCTATAACATGCAAGGCTAAACCCTCCTTTGTATTTGCTTATAAATGCATGAAAGTTGGATTGTAGCTTCTTGTTGATGAATGTGCGCGTTAGGCCTTAGAAAACCAGCTTGTGTCTGTATGTTGACATATCTAGGGAAACGCAAGTGCGTAGAAAGGACACCAGAGGGTAGCAGTCTTCATACTACCTTGCCCCTTATATGGTTGATCACTCTTAAGGTATTTCACACGCATTTAATATACTCTTAGGGGCCTTGTAATATCTTCATACTACCTTACTTGTGTTTTGCCTTGACGGAATATTAAATAGACGACGGATTCGTATAATTCGTTCATAACTTAGGAAATACTTACACATTACATCAAAAATGTGACAAGGCAACAGGATTAGGAGAAACAGGCAGATAAGTAATGCATGATTAAGTAAATACATTTAATTATCATAAAGTTATCACCAGTAGATTAGTTTATCAATTAATTTAGTTAGTAATTTATCAAACCAACCTCTCAAACAATAGATTTACCTGCTTTCCTATAAATATAAAAATACAAAAATAATATTCTCTCAACCCCTAGAATTCTGTTAGACTGTGATCAAGCCTTCCCAACCTATTCCCCTAGAGAATGATAACAACCCTTGAGTCTTATCTATACTACTACTACAACGGTTAGGTACTCTACATAGGGAGTTGTAAAACTTCTTGTTGAAGTCTTTACGACAACCGCATCAAGTTTTTAGCGTCGCTTCGTGGGGTGACTTAGGTTTTGATCATAGTTTAACTTAGTTCTACTCACTTGAATCCTTTCAAGTAAGACCTTAATGCCGTATATTAGCTTTCTCGTAGTCTATCTTTTCTTTGTGTTAATTGTTTCGTAATCCATTCTCTTCAACCACCATAGGAGATGAGAATCATATCCGTACTCTTGGAGACTAGTCCAAACCTAGCCACGAGGGCTACAAGAATACCATCGAGCTCCCTGTAGGGAACAACGTGGTACTTCTTCGATCCGACACCATCTGGTTGGTGCAAAACAGATGCTCATTCCACGAACTTCGGTCCGAGGATCCAAACCAACACCTCAAGGATTTCCTAAAACTTGTGGACTCACTTGACCTTGACGGTGAAAACAGGGAAAGAACGCGCCTGCGTTTATTTCAATTTTCCCTTCGCGATCAAGCTAGCAATTGGCTTGAACATCTTCCAGCAGGATCCATCACCACATGGGAGGATCTTACTACTCGTTTCCTTGCTCAATTCTTTCCACCAGGAAGGACCGCAAAACTCCGCAATGACATCCTGATGTTCCAACAACATCATGAAGAATCACCATCATAAGCAAGGACTCATTTCAAGGACTTATTACAAAAAGTCCCTCACTATGGCAACGACCTTTGGCTTCAAGTCTAAATTTTTTATGACCATGTCAATCCCGTCACAAGACGAACCATTGACCAATCGGCCGGTGGTAAGCTTCGTGACCAAAACGCCAAAAAATCCTAGGCATTATTAGAGGACCTAGCCCTCTATGACAACGAAAGTTGGAACGGCCCAAGGGATTTCGCTAAGCCGGTTAAGGCAATCGCTTTGCCTCAAGATGTCCCGAGTACATCCGATTGCCGCCTCATCGAGCTCGAGAATCAAGTCCAACGCTTGATGGAAGCTCACCTTGCTCCGACGTAACCTACTCAAGTGAACAGAATCACTACCTCATGTGAGATCTGCAGTGGTCCCCACGACACTCAGTATTGCATGGAAGATCCCGAACAAGCCTTTATTGAGTGCGCATCCTCGCGTACTGATGAAGCGGGAGGTAAGTGGTATACCTTTAAGCCTGAGCAAAACAGTTTTGGTGATATCTACAATCCGTCATGGAAAAGTCACCCAAACCTTAGGTGGAGACAACCCCAAAATTCCTAAAATAACTTTTCAAACCCACCTAACCGGTTCCAACCCAATGGTTCGATCCCAAACCGTTCTTTCAACAACAATCCTCAAAGCTTTAACAGTCAATCAGTCTAGAAGGATTGGTATCCAACTTTATGGCATCTCAAGACGCTAGACTGTCCAAGTTTGAAGCCGATTTTAAACAGCAACAAAGCGAGATGACCAATAAAATCGACACAGTATTGAAGGCCATCACCGATCAAATAACAAGAGCACTACCTAACGACAAGAACCCAAAACTGAGTACTTCCCCAGTTTTGTCTGCTCGTTCTTACCCGACAATTGATCCCCAATGCTCATCTCACCCTTCCACATCAATCAATGCCATCAAAACATGTTCCAAGGAGGCAACCATTTCCCAGATGAGCCTGTTGTAACTAGGGATGGAAATCGAACCGCAACAATCTGATGAACCCGAACCGACCCTTGAAGATGAATTCCATGATTTGCATCTTAACCTACTGGTTCTTAATGTCCTAGCTCACGCTCCAATCTATAACGATATATTGGATAAATACGTGGAAAGCTTAGAACTAGGCAAAAACAGATCATCATTTGTCCAAGGAGAAATACCAGCAAAGATGGAAGACCTCAGACTATTCACTCTACCTTGTAGATTAAGGGACTCAAAACCTTTCGATACCTTGGCTTATTTAGGATCGTGTGTAAACATAATCCCGCTTTACCTCTTCAAAAAGCTTAACATCAGACTATTGGAAGAGACTGACCATATCTTTGGGTTGGCCGACTAAAGCAAATCCTACCCCGTTGGGATTGTTAAAGACGTAGAAGTCCACATAGGAAAAATGAGACTACATGATCGATATGAAGAAGGACCCCGAAACCTCTTTGCTAGTAGGAAGAGGATTCTTAGCTACCGCCAACGCAGTTATAGATTGTAGGATGGCCAAAATAGCGGTAAGAGAAGAAATCACTAGGTAGGTATTCGGAGTAAAAGGAGTCGACTTAGGTGAGGAAAAAGCACCTTATTGGACCACGCATAGAAAAAGGGAATCATATAAACTACGACCTCGCTCGAATAGAGTGGGCGCACAAACCCCTTATTATGCTAGGAAGGACTTCTTAGATTGTCATTTACCTAGAGAATGGGAAATTGCTAGAGATGTCGAGCTTAATCCTTTTAAGGATACTTTAGTGTTTAGAAGGATGGTTGAATTTTTAGGGCCATACCCATTAACCTTAAGAGTAATATGTGGGAATCGGGGGGCCTAATTAAAAACCCTATCAACTGGGACAAACCACCCAAAGACGAAGATGAAGCATGGCATGCCAAGATTAGACTGATCGATCCAGACGGAGAGGAGTTTACCAAAACCCTACAGTCAATCCCCACAGTCAATCCCCACCACGGCTCATGATGAAAGGGGACTTAAATGGCAAAGTAGATACTTAGGCAATAATAGAGTTAGGAAATAACATACAGTTTCAAAAGTACTTGTGTCCAATATGTAAATCAAGCATGTAATCTCACCCATAGAGTTTGCAAACAATTTGGTAATAAAAGGGGCTATGAACTCACCGAATGCAAAAGAAAGTCAGAAGTAATGAGATCGTCGACCGAGCAAGAGTCTCTAAGGATCAGCTAAAATATGTGGATCGTCTTAGAACGGTAAAGTATAAATCGATACGTAAAAATAATTATGATGTCCTTGAGGTTTGGTGTCCAAAATAATCAGTGACATTGCACTAGCATTTTTCAAAGAAAATTTTCACTCAAAAACTCAATTCTAACCTGACCTTATATTGATTAAGACATGTGTTAAAATTTACCCTTTAACTCCCATTTTATCAAAGTTAATCTATACGTTTTAAATTTCAAGTCTATACGTAAATTTCCCAATTTTTGAAATTTACCCGACTACCCAAACCTCTAGCTCCTAATCCGTAAATAATAAAAACACAACGCTTTCACCCCTGGAAATAATTTTGAGTCTAGTTTTCATAAATGTATGGCTTACTTTCTCAAAAGTTTCATAACCATATGAAAAGACTGATTTACCCCTGGTTACCTAAAACAGAAAGTTTCCAGATTTTTAACCCTTTACTAAAACGGTCATAAATCCCAATCTATGATAGAAATTAAAGTGAGGCCAAAGGGAGGTGTTATCTCTATGTGTCTACTATAGGGATTAACTTTTTATTCCAAGGTGTTAAAATATGGATTTATACTCATTTTCCTAACAGTGGTCCATATTTGTCTATTTTTAGTAAATCGGCCATATCTCACTCATCCGGAGGAGATACGGCTCTATCCAATTCACCACATACTCTAAAAATGTTTGTCTATCTCTATAATGATTTTTCCAGTAGTCCACAAGCCAAAAATATTTCGTAATAAGCCCAACAAGTTGCTGACCTAAAACAGTCTCTAATTTCCCTTTATCAACACACACTCTCATAAGTTTTGACCTCACCAAAAGTCAACGCAATGCCATATTTTTTTGTCACACCTCTTAATAACATAAAAATGCATATGTTTAAAAGTACTAAAATCAAAGTAAATACTTAACAAGAAGAGAAAAATTGAAGAACAAGATGGAATCTTACAAGATGCAATAAGACTAGTGTAACCAAAATTCAACTCCACTCCTCTTTCTAGCTTATAACCAATTCAACAACCTCTAAAATAAACTCAACCCAACCAAGATCTCAGCCCCAAACTCGTCTTTTACCCAAATAAAGTCAACCAAATGCACCTTTAAATAAGATTTGCAAGAAATTTCAACCAACTCCAAAAGTTACCAATAAAAACCAAGACCACAAATCACCAATATCCCACTACATCATCATCACTAATGCATGCATAAACCTTCTAAAAACTTGAGAAAATTCAGCCCCTACACCTCTTATAAAGATGGTTTTGATAGTATTTAAATGTCAAGATAACTAGGCCAACATGGAAGATTTAAACTAGAGTAGAATTTAACTAGGAATTTTTGTGAGAAAATGGTGTTGGTGTGCTTATTATGTACGGAAAGAAGGAGAGACAAATGGGAGGAAAGAAATTTTTATCAAGAAAAATGAATAATGAGATGTGTGATAGTGGTTTTAGATGGAGGACACATGCAATTAACTAAGACATGTGTCTTAGACTCATAATCTTGTTATGTCACGCCACCCCTAGGATGGTTTTGTCACAAATTTTGTTTTATTATTTATAAACTTTAGTATTTAGGGTATAAATATAGAATAAGTGGGTAGTTTTGAGATCAACAGGTATAAACATAAAATATAACAAGAGTTAAGGCGGAACCACGAAGTAAAAACGATTAGAATAAAAATAGTTCTACCTCATTCGGGATACCTTTCTGAAAAATTAAATTACGTAGGGTATGAAACGGATATTAATTCTTAACACGGCTCAAGTTAAAATAGAAACGAAGAATTACTAATCGGCTAAATAGTAAAAATCAAATTAATGTCAAAATCATAAGTAATAAAATTTATAAAAATCCTCAGGGTAGAATAATGAAATTTAGAATTATTATGAACGCAGAGACAGACTACGCCTAAAAGACAGCTTCAGAATAATCAAAAAAATAAAAATTTAGATCAGAGTAAACAGTAAAAATAAAATTTTACTTAAAGGTAAAATAGGAATAAAATAAGATTATATTATTTACCTGAATTTTATGAAATCTCACAGTTTATCTCCCTAAGGAAACTCTGGTCCCCAGAGTTCAACTGGCGACTCGGTCTACCTTAGAAATGAGGAAGACAAGAGAAGAGGAGTAGAGTATGTAATGAGCAATATATTAGGATTTTATAAAGAATGCTTAAAGCTCGGACCCGGGTACTTAACTAGAATGGACGATGAAGGAGAAGTCACGTAAGAACGTGTGACTTCGAGTCTAGCTACAAGACTAGTAAATAAAGAAAAGCACTTTTTGGGAGGCGACCCAATATTTACTTTTCCCGCATATTAGGAGTGTCTTGTGTTTTAACTATTTATTATTTGTTTTATTATGTTTGAATTAGTTGTAATTATGCTTTGTTTGTTTGTAACTTCGTCTTATTTGCAATCAAAGGTATTTTGCAACAAAATAAATGTAGGGGAAATATCCGGTTTTTAAGAACCCAATTCAAACATTTAAAATAAATTATTTAGATTAATTCGCGTCAGTTTCGAGTCATATGATTGTAATGACTAACTCCAGGTTTTTATGCAGTGCTTTCTTTAGTTTTGACTTATAAAAATTGCGTGCAGGAAATTTCTCATTAAAAATGAAGAAGATATTTTCACAGACGCTCGAGACAGCGTCAGGATTATTCCTGACGGCGTCACGTCTCCAACTATGTAAAAATTCGAATTTTTTCTAGTATTTCTAAAAATAAATGTGCAATATTTAAAATTTGTAATTATTTTGTGAACCTGTAGAAAAACCTATGATTATATCATTACTCTCATCCTATCTTTACTGCTTTCGTAGAGTCGAAACCCTAAACTCATGTTGTATAATTATCTATCCCGCCGATTTTATGCTTGGTGTAGTTTTCTTTGTCTATGATTACAGCTTATATTTAACGAGAAGAAGCTTGGAAGTTCTTAGGAAGTTTTATTTGACGACTCTTGGAGGACGATTAAACCAGTTATCGCATGTTTCTTCTCCATTATCGAGCAAATCAAGGGAGTACTAGTTTCTTTTACTTGTTTTCTTTTCCCTTTATTCGTTTTTACGAGTACTTTTATAGAACATGGGGGACAATGATCAACTTAAGTGTAGGGGGAAATAAGCCTTAGAAACTATTCATTCATTTACCATTTGCTTGTTCCTTAAAATGATGGGTAATATATCAAAACATAGCATAAAAAGGTAATTTTGACCCAAATTTAATTTTTTTTATGACACATACCGACGAAAATCGAGTATTAATAGCGTCTCGTGGATAGGAATGTGTATGACTAGCAAAAAAACCCTCATAATTCCACCCTAAAAATGTGAGGTTCACCTTTAGATCTATAGGAATTCAGGTATCCATTATTGATACCCAAGATAGTTTATACCTTTAGCTTTCTCGAGTTAAGGAGTGAGCAATCATGTGTGTCTATTTTGTCGTTATGGATGTGTATATGTGGTTTTGTAGCCTTTTCTGGAGCATTAAGATCGGTATTAAGTTATATGAGTGTACCGGTAGTATATTAAATTCTAGAACTTGTTCTTGTGATGCATCCCGAGACCGCATAGTGAGTATAAGGATTTTCTTGATAAGAGGCATTAGGATTAACCTATGTTTTAAACCTGTAATTGTTATTATGGTCACACCGATCATATAACTATCCCACACCCTGGTCATGCACTCATTTTTAGTGCAGGATACCCCTAGTACAACCCTCCGAGCCTATCCTTTTTACGGTTCTCGTAATTTTCTAGTTAAGCCGGACTATTAATGAAGAGCATTGCCAACCCTTAAACTAATCGTTACACCCGAATCGCCTTAGCCTACCTTGTATGTACTCGCTTTTAGTACATTATTGTTTTAACCCAAGTTAATTATTGAGTACACGGTTGCTAAGTCCTTATCCTTGTAAATACAGTTTTGGGACGATTGGGATTCATGGTAGTATTTATTTCGCGGAAGAAGGGGAAGAAAAGTTAAATCAGTACCCTCGTATGTTTGTTAGATGATCTCCATGTTATTATGATCCACCTCAAATCGGGTCATTAGTTAGATTATAAATAATCGAGTATGTAAAAGTTCAAGTGTAGGGGTGTATCTAAAAACCCCCCATGATGTATTATATGTTTAAGCAATGGCAAGGCAAAAGTGTACGAAAACTTACTCGCATTTTAAAGTTTTTTAAAGTACATTATTGTTTAAAAAAAAAAACTAAAAAAAAAAAAAAATTAAAAAAATATAAATAACCCAAGTTAAACAATTATTGAGTACAACGGGCGGTTTCAACTAATCCTTTAAATCCTATTAATAACAATTTATTATCCTTTTGGTAAAATACAACAAGGTATTGGTTCGGCCCCCCAAGTGACATCCAGTGTAACGATAGACTGGGCAAAACGAAAAAAAACAACAAAACACTCTTTCACCTACCTTTTTTCCTCCCCCGAACCCCCAACCACCCCAACCCCCATCTCACCTACAAAATAACCTCAGATCTCACCGGACACAACATTCACCCCCACAACAAACTGGGTCAAAAACTGAACGCTTCACACCATCCATCCCATCAAGCGCCTAAGTACTACGAACCACTGAACCACTGAGACCTTTATACTCACTACAACACCCCTCCTCCCCTGACCCAGACAATCGCTCGACCACACCTGTCCCTCAGCCCCCTTCCTTACGACCACCCATTTCCCCACCCAGCCACACCTCGACTTCCCCAGACCCCCAAAATCGACAGCCCAACATACCAACTCTACCTCCCCCCGATTCTCATGACCAACAACACCAATAAACACCTCCTCAATTACGACACGTACCCACAAGTTGCCCCACCCCCGCCGTAGTCCCCCTAGACCCGCCCCCCCCCCCCCCCCCACCCCCCCCGCCACCACCCCCCCCAATACACCCCCCCCCCCCCCCCCCCCCCCCCCCCCCCCCCCCCCCCCCCCCCCCCCCCCCTCCCT
Organism: Tanacetum coccineum; assembly: GCA_026074375.1. Lineage (NCBI taxonomy): Eukaryota > Viridiplantae > Streptophyta > Magnoliopsida > Asterales > Asteraceae > Tanacetum > Tanacetum coccineum. The sequence continues at coordinate 14,689 of BQNB010055779.1, forward strand.
CCCGCCCTCAACCCCCTTATTCCAAATCCCTCAAAAAGAACAACCCAAAACACATTAAAAACTTAAATCATCTAAAACAATACACACCAACACCGACCCCTACCCCCTACCCCCCTTCCCCCACTCCCCCCCCCCTCCCCTAATCTCAATCCAATACATAGCTCATCACTATATACTATCTAAACTACCAACTACACTCTATAAAAAAACACTCCGGACAAAGACCTCTAAATCATAGGCAATAGTGCAACCAACGTTACCCATCTCGAGAATGAGTATCGTCACACATACATAATTAAACAAAACCACACCACGGCGGACCTCGGTACCCCCAATCACCCCATTATCCCCCCCAAAGCCAATACCACGTCCCCACCCCACTCAACTCCCCTCTCCCAACCTAACGCCAATACAAACCCTCACCAATCACCTCTACCACCCCACCCCCAACACACCCACCCCCCTAATCCCCCCACCCATGACCCACGTTTCCCTTCCCCCTGCACCCCCCTCCTCCCAGCCCTTCACCCACCCCTCCCCAACACACCCCTGCATGACACACACTACTGCCTTCGACCCCCTCCAATACCTACCCACCGTCCCCCTTCCGTATTATTCCAAGAATAACCTTAACCCCCCAGCCAATTGAAGGCGTGCCCGCAACGCCAGCCCGTGCTCCACCCCCCCCGGTAAACTCCCCCTTAATCCTACAATTAAAACCGAAAACACATCCCCGCCCCCACCCCCATTCCAGTAAAGAGCCCGCATACCCCCCCCCCCCATTGCCCGCTGAACTCCCCCGCCCCCCCCCCATAACATACTAACATATAATAATAAACGCCCAACCTCAAACCCCACACCTGCCCACCGAATCCCCCCAACGCCCCCTCATCCACCCCCCGCCCCACCCCCCCCCCCCTACACCCACCCTCAGCCCCCCCCCGAGCTCGTAAGCCCACATCACGGACATAAATAACTAGCTAACCCTTCCACTCAAAATTCACCCAAAGCCACCTAAATGTATCACATCCGTTTCCGTTTCCATTATATGTTATCTTACACCTACACCACACAACCCTTTAAAAGACTTCTTAGATAGTAATGAATAATGTTTGCGCCCAGCGGTAGAGGTTTGATCATTTACCAAGCCTATGGTAATTTTTATGCTATGATAGGTAATGAGTGTAGATTTTCCGTTTCCCTGATATCCTATAATTTATTATACACCCAAGTGAAAGAGATAATCCCAAACACTTATGTGAGGTGCTAGTGTATGCTTTCCGTGCTTTTAATTACGAGGTCTAGAAGGTTGTGTTGTAAAATACTTTTTAAGAGTAGGTTAAATGACCCTCATATTGATATTGTCTAGGTAGAAACGCCCATTTGCTTGAGGACAAGCAAATCCCAAGTGTAGGGGTATTTGACGAGGTGTCATTTTATACATTATTTTGGGGTCATTTAACCCCTTAAATCATGGAAATATGCCCAAATTATGTGCTTAATCATTTGTTTTCAGGTTTTTAGCACTTGGATGACATTTTGAGGAAATACACTTGACTTAGGCTCATTTGGAGAAGAAACGGACAAAATTACGGACTTGCACCAAGATTCACCAAGAAGTATTGTTCTTAGAGCGTGGAGACGGTGTCGCAAGCATAAAGTGATGCCGTCATGATCTATCTGGTGACGGCGTCACAACGTAGCCGACTTAAAGTGAATCTAGAACCATCTACGTGGCGACGGCGTTAGAGGCATCAAGCGACGCCGTCGCGTCGATATGACTATATATACAAAACTGATTTTAGGGTTTTAGTGTGTAACTTTTGGGATAACTTTGTATAACTTAGAGAGACGAACCCTAGCCCTTGTAGCAGCTTTAAAGGTCGTCTTTAAGGCCTTAAAACCCTATTGTAACGCCCTTCTATCCATGTTTTAATCGAGTAAGATCATTTATCATTAATCATTCAATATGTCTATGTGTCATGTGATTGATTTATCTTCTTGCTTTATCTATAACATGCGGGGGTAAACCCTCCTTTGTATTTGCTTATGATTGAATGAAAGTCGGATTGTAGATCCTTTTACTATTGCTTCTTATTGATGAATGTGCGCGTTAGGCCTTAGAAAACAAGCTTTTGTCGGTATCGCTGTTGACACATCTAGGGAAACGCGAGTGCGTAGAAAGGATACCATAGGGTAACAGTCATCATACTACCTTACCTCTTATATGGTTGATTGGTATGTGATATTTTACACATACCTTTTACCTTGTAAAACGAACCCAAAAGACCAAAAAACATAATAAAAATAGCAAATATATGCTTGTTTTGTGTTTATGTATATGCAGGTACGGATATTAAAGAAATGGACATAATCAAAGCAAAAACGGACAAATCCGAACACGAGAAGGACAGAGTGCACAAGAGCCTGAAATTATCAAGCTATGGTCAACAAAAGTCAACCCAGGTCAACAATGGTCAACTCACAAAAGGACAAAACCCTTAAAATACCAAAAATACCCTTATTGTTAACTCAATTTCACCAAAAGCCCTAAAAACCATAACACCGTTAGTCCTTTGTTAACTAATAACTAACGGTCATTAAGTTCCTTAATAACTAATCCCTTAAACCCCTTAACCAAGCCCAAATAAAAACAATGGCCCAATTCCCTTAATTATATACCGTAGCCCAAGTCACCCTTTTCTACTGTTTATCCTCTTCCCCCCTTTTTACCCTGCACACACCCAATTAACCTCACTTAAGTTGTACTTACCTTTTTCTAGAAGACTCAAACGTCATCCATGATGTTTTAGAATGCCATGTTGGCAATCCCATGTCCCACGATTGGACAATCTGACAAGGCACACGATCCAAGGGCCTAGAATGTTGCTTGAATGGAAAGAAAGGAATGAAGGGTCATAATTAAAAGAAGCAGACGCTCCTCAAGGTCCTAGAAGGTTCAACTCAGGGCTATAAATAGAAGGGATCCTCACACACATGAGGGATAATTAGGAGTAGAGTAGCTTAAAGTAGTTTAGGAATAGCTTATTTTAGCTTATTAATCTTTTCTCAATGTAATTTTCCTTTTAAATCATGTAATCATTTTCTTATTAATAAAATTGTATTTTTACTTAAACATTGTGTTTCTACTTTTATAAATTTTGCTAAATTGGATCATAAGCTCTTAATAAGCTTTCTTTGTTACTCTTAAAACCTGTTTTCACTCGGCTAAGCTCTCAAACTTAACTGAGCTTATTGATTAACCAAATTCCTCTCGCAAATTACCTCAGCTCTGAATGGATGATAAGCTAACAATGGATGAGCTTATAGACCCACCAGCTTATCATTTGATAAGGATAAGCTGGAGCTTAGTCGATTAGCTTTTTGAGCAAGTTTTTATCCTTGTTTGGTGCAAGGGATAAGGTACTTTTTCATTTCTCACATTATAGCTTAATTTCAGTTAATTACTTAAATGACTGCTTATTTGCTTATTACTGTTTATTTAGTGCTTATTTCTGCTTAGTTATGCCTAATTTGTCTTTATTTTAACTTTTCATGTTTTAAATATCTAGCTTATAGCATTAGATTTAGTTGAACTTAGTTTTCAAAGTTAATACTGTTGGATTGAATTTTAATACTGCTTATTAGATTTAGCTTATTCTAGTGCTTATTTCTTAATTATTTTTGCTTTTATGTCATCAAATAGCTTAGTTGTTAACCTATCTTCAATAAATTTAGCTTAATTTGGTCTTAATTAGTTTAAGCAGTAGTAATCTAGTTTTTAAGGAGTGTTTGGTTTAAGGTATAAAATGGGTCAATTTGGTTTTAACTTTGGGTTGGTCCTTCTAGTCAAGTTTGATTAGCTTAATTTAGGATTTATAATCAGTTACTTTTTAGTTTTTAAAAGTTTAATTTAGCTTAATAGGGTTTAAAATAGTCATAGTTTAGGTCTGTGTTAAATTAGCTTCATAAAAGTGCTTATTTTCTAGGATTTAGCTTTAAAACTTATTAAGTCACTTTAGTAGTAGTTTTTAAGTCATTGTGTAACTAAATTTAAGGTTTGATAGTCTGCATTAGTTGGTTTTGTATTTTGAGTCAATTGCATTAGTAGAGTAAAATAGCTAAAAAGCTTAGTTCAAGCTTAAGAATCAGAGGGTAAAAATTAGATTTAGCTTTTCAAATTTGGTGCTCAAGTAGCTTGTAGACCATATTTCATAGGTTAGGGCTTAATTTTGTTTACAAAGTTCATTTTAATTTCTGTTTTTGATCTGCAATTTAGCATATTGTCATTTTCTTTAAGTTTTAAAGAATGGTATAATATGTCTGGTAAGCCTTTTTCATTTAGCTTTTTCCTAAAGCATTTGACTTTCAAACTTATTTTTAAAAGTTATTTTGAGATCAAGTTTTTAGGATGTATAATCTAGATTATCATAATAGTCCATTTGCAAGCTTTAAAATAAGCTCAAAGTTACTTGATTACCTGTTTTGAACTCAGTTTGGCATAAGTGCTTATTTGAAGTTTTCCAGCTTATGGCTTTTGTTTTTGCTTAATTCCTATTTAGTTTTGCTTAATAAGTTTGTGGTAGGGTGTAGGTATCTTTTATAGTTTAAGTTTAAGCTTATTAGTTTTTCTAGCTTAAGTCATTTAGTGAAAAAGCCCAAAATTCTTTTAAGACATTTCTGTTTGTTCTATAAGCTGTTTTTCAGCTTCTTTTTTATTTTGAAAAAAGTTGTTTTTACAAAAGAAGCTTATTATAAGCTGTTTAACAAAGTTGCTTTTCAAAGTTTTTGCAAAAATATAAAAAAGGGAAGATGGAAGTCGGGGGTGAGCAAGGCTCGAACCTCCGACCTCAACGCCCTCAACCTTTTATAACACACCACACACAACACACTCAACCAACGTGCCCTGGGGACTTTTTCGTTTTAACTTTGCAATATTAATCTCTTATACACGTTTTGCACTATTTAGCTTATTAAGCGTTTTTAGCTTATTTGGCAGCTTATTTGATAAGCTGTGTTACCAATCTTATTTTTCTTAGAACAAGCATTGTTCAAGCTACTTTTGCTAATTTTTTCAGATTTTTATTAAATAGTCTAGTATTTTTAAACATTTAATTTTGTTAAAATCGTTTTTAATTCATAAAAAATTATAAAAAAGTCAAAAAAATATAATTCTTTTTTAGAAAATTTTCTTTTAACATTTAGAACCTAGGAAAATTAGATTTGCTTTCGTAGGGTTTAAATTGCAAAATCTTGTTTTTTAAAGAACGGGATTGAATCCCGTTCATGTTTTTAGAGTTTTAAGCTTAAATCTTCTTCGTTTTTAGTCTAGTTTTCTTTGTCCTAGCTTTTTAGTCAATTAAAACTTATAAAAACCAAAAAGATCATTGTAGGATTTAATTTTGATAAAATTTTCTATTATTTGGGACTTTAATTGTCGCGTTTTTAATTCCCGTTTACGTTTTATGCTTTCATGGTTAATTGTCATTGCTTGCTTATTTGTTTTCGTGCAATTATCTACTTGTCATTTATATTAATAGGATTTAGAAAACCCAAATCAAAATCTTTCTAAACCATTCAAAACGCGTGATCACGGACTTAACCGATTTTCAATTCGCACTTCGTCGAGGGAAAATGACCCGGGAGGTTTTTAAGACAACTTTGGTTAAAAGTTTGTTTCTTAAATCCGACGAAAAATACTAACTATACTATAATTGTTACTATCCTTATATACTTATATATTATATTGTGTGTTCGGACCGCGTATCATTGATCCCTCTTAAGGTATTTCACACGCAATTAATATACTCTTAGAGGCCTTGTATAGTCTTCATACTACCTTACTTGTTCTTTGCCTTAATGGAATATTAAATAGACGACGAATTCGTGTAATTCGTTCATAACTTAGGAAATACTTACACATTACGTCAAAGTGTGACAAGGCAACATGATTAGGAGAAACAATCTGATAAGTAATGCATGATTAAGTAAATACATTTAATTATCATAAAGTTATCACCAGTAGATTAGTTTATCAATTAGTTTAGTTAGTAATTTATCAAACCAACCTCTCAAACAATAGATTTACCTGCTTTCCTATAAATATAAAAATACAAAAATAATCTTCTCTCAACCCCTAGAATTCTGTTAGATCGTTATCAAGACTTCCCAACCTATTCCCCTAGAGAACGATAACAACCCCGAGTCTTACCTATACTACTGCTACAACGGTTAGGTACTCTGCATAGGGAGTTGTATTTTGGCGCCGCTTCATGGGGAATACTTAGGTTTTGATTATAGTTTAACTTAGTTCTACTCGCTTAAATCCTTTCAAGTAAGACCTTAATTCCGCATATCAGCTTTCTCGTAGTCTATCTTTTCTTTGTGTTAATTGTTTCGTAATTCATTCTCGTCAACCACCATGGGAGACGAGAATCATATCCGTACTTTTGGAGACTAGTCCAAACCTAGCCACGAGGGCTACAAGAATACCATCGAGCTCCCCGTAGGGAACAACGTGGTACCTCTTCGATCTGACACCATCCGTGGTTGGTGCAAAACGGATGCTCATTCCACGGACTTCGGTCCGAGGATCCAAACCAACACCTCAAGGATTTCTTAAAACTGGTGGACTCACTTGATCTTGACGGTGAAAATAGGGAAAGAACGCGAATGTGTTTATTTCCATGTCCACTTCGTTACAAGACGAACCATTGACCAATCGGCCAGTGGTAAGCTTCGTGACCAAAACGCCAAAGAATCTTGGGCATTATTAGAGGACCTCACCCTCTATGACAACGAAAGTTGGAACGACCCAAGGGATTTCGCTAAGCCGGTCAAGGCAATCGCTTTGCCTCAAGATGTCCCCAGTACATCCGACCACTGTCTAATCGAGCTCAAAAATCAAGTCCAACACTTGATAGAAGCTCATCTTGCTCCAACACAACCTACTCAAGTGAACAAAATCACTACCTCATGTGAGATTTGCAGTGATCCCCACGACACTCAGTATTGCAAGTCACCCAAACCTTAGGTGGAGACAACCCTAAAATTCTGAAAATAAATTTTCAAACCCACCTAACCGGTTCCAACCCAACGGTTCAATCCTGAACCGTTCCTTCAACGACCTTCCTCAAAGCTTTAACAATCAATCAAATATAGAAGGATTGGTATCCAACTTCATGGCATCTCAAGACGCTAGGCTGACCAAGTTTGAAGCCGATTTTAAACAACAGCAAAGTAAGATGACCAACAAAATTGATACAGTGTTTAAGGCCATCACCGATCGTATAGCAGGAGCACTACCTAGTGACACGGTTAAGACCAAAACTGAGTACCTCCCCAGTTTTGTCTGCTCGTTCTTACCCGATAATTGATCCCCAATGCTCATCTCACCCCTCCACTTTAATTAATGCTATCAAGACACATTCCAAGGAGGCAACCATTTCCCAAACAAGCCTGCTGCGACCCTGAATGGAGATCAAAACGCAACAACTGGAAGAACCCGAACCAACTCTTAAAGATGAATTCCAGGATTTGCATCTTAACATACCGGTTCTCGAAGTCCTAGCTCACGCTCCAATCTATAACTCTATATTGGATAAATACGTAGAAAGCTTAGAACTAGGCAAAAATGGATCAGCATTTGTCCAAGGAGAAGTACCTGCAAAAATGAAAGACCTCGGACTATTCACCCTACCTTGTAGACTAGAGGACTCGAAACCTTTCGACACTTTGGCTGATCTAGGATCATGCATAAACATAATCCCACTTTACCTCTTCAAAAAGCTTAAGATCAGACTATTGGAAGAGACTGATCATATCTTTGGGTTGGCTAACAGAACCAAATCCTACCCCGTTCTATGTCAAAGCTAATGATGCAGTGATGAGAAACATGCAAGACCAAAACCAAAATTTGCAAAATCAAATGACTAATTTAACGGGCATGCTTTCCAAATTTGTGAATTCCAATACCGCTTCTACTTCAGGTTCAGGGACAACAATTAAAGGCTTAAATTATCCTTCTGAGAATTAGATGGTCCCCCCTTCCATGAACAGCCTTTTATTTGGTAGTAACATCTATGAAGGCTACGACGAAGGCTAATAACTTAGAAACGGAAGCAATTTCGAAGAAATGACCTTTAAATTTAATGTACTGACCCCTTAATCGAATTGTTTGTGATTGGAGCCAAAGTGAAAAAATCTTTTATCTACTAATAGAGACAAATTGGCCTTATTTTTAAAAACCAAATCACGCTCCTATTGCCACAACAGTAGATATAGGTATTTTGAGAATACGCCTTAACGACACCATTACTAACCCGAAGGTAGACTTGAAGTTTCTGAGTCTCCCTTTTAGAGTAAACTGTCCTAATGCTTTTTGTAGTTTTTAAACTTTTTGATTTTGCTTATTTTCAGTCTTTAGTGCTTATTAGGTCTAGGTTTAGGTCTGTCTTTAGCTTTTTAGTTTTCCATTAGCTTATTGAGTCCTAAAAAGCCTAAATAGTTTTAGCTAAATCAACCTAGTTTAAAGTAGGTATCTATCACTTTTTCTTGTGCTTATTTCTAGCTTATTAATTAGTTCTAGCTTTAAGTCCTTTATTAAAAGTGATTATTTTTACTTAATCTTTAGCTTTTTCTAAAAGAAAATAAAAAAAAATATTTTCACAAAAAAGAAGGCCACATGACTCGAACTTGTGACCTCCCTTACACAACACACTCACCTTACCAATGCGCCCTTAGGACTTTTTATTTACCTCTTGCACCATTTAATATTAATACACTGTTTAGCTTTTATGCTTATTTAGCTTATCTAATTTTCACAGCTTATTGGTTTTTGCTTATTGTTTCGTTTTTCTTTATAAACCTTAGGAATAGTATCTAGTATTTTTATAAATTTTCTCAAAATTTTAGGATTTAGTTTAGTATTTTTAATTTAATTTTTAGTATTATTTAGTTTAAAAAATAGTTTTAATAAGATTAAAAATTCAAAAAAATATTTTCTGTCTTTTAAAAAATAGTTTAAGTCATTTAGTTTAAGAAATTTGTATTTTGAGTTTTAAGAGTTTTATTTTGTCATTTTTGGTTTATAAGTTGTTTTTTTAGTTTTTAATTGTTTTTCTTAAAAGTCGTTAGAATTTTCATTGCCTTTATTTTTTTAGGTTAGCGTGCCTTTATGTGCTTTCACTTTGCGTTATTAGATTTATAAATTAAATCCGAAAAACTTAAATGACAATAAGCTCGATTACAACATGAACATAGAATTTTCCATCACTTTCACCGAGGATAACGATAACCCTGTTGATGACTTTATTATTCTTTTTCTCAAATAATTTGAATGATACTTTGATTATGTATAGTGTATTATATATATAAATATATATATATATATATATATAAGTAGATATATCTAGATATATATAATAAATATATATAATATATATAATATATTATATATATATATTATTTAGGTGTAATTGTTTGATACGTTATCTTAAAGATTCACACCATCATGGGAGACAAAAATTCAAACCGACCCCATACCTTAGGAGATTACTGCCGACCTAGCCACGAGGGCTACTGAAATGCCATTGAGCTTCCTGAAGAAGCCAAAGTGTCTCCCCTGCGATTCGACACCATCCGATTGTGCAAAAATGAATGTGCATCCACGGACTAGGTCCGAAGACGAATCCAACATCTTAAAGACTCTCAAAATTTTTTAGATTCCATTGACCTTAATGGTGCTACAAGAAATACTGCTCGTTTACGTTTATTCTGCATTTTTCTTCGTTACCAAGCTATCAATTGGCTGATCATCTCCCGCGGATCCATCTCCGACTTGGGAATGACCTCACCACTGATTACCTCGTCACAGATTTTTCCCACCAAAAAAGAATTGTTAGAACTTCAAAATGATATCTTGATGTTCCAACAACATCAAGATGAATCTCTCTACAATGCATGGACTCGTTTCAAAGACTTACTTCAAAAAGTCCCTCATCATGGTCTTGATTTATGGCTTCAAGTTCAAATCTTTTATGATCATGTCAACTCCGCCACCCAAATGGTCATTGATTATCCATAGAGTGATAGATTTAAAAATTAAGGCCAGAAGTAGCATGGGAAATCATCAATGATTTAGCCTAATACAAAGAAGAAAAATGAAACGACCCAATCTTTTCCGAAAAAGGAAGTCCCAATTATATAAATGCCACTTTAGAACAGGATTTAGAAAGTATAGAGTGTCAAGTATAATCTTTAATGAGGAGTGAAGTGCTATTGGATTATAAGGTAAGATTCACGTTTCCGAAAGACCTTATCAGGAGGAGTTTGAGGGACGAATACTGAATTTAATGGATCATCAGGAGGATAAATTAGGCAATTGGAGGATGATTTGAGAAAAAAAAGATACATTTATGTGTCTTGCGGATAGTTTAATTGCAACCTTGTAGGTCAAAATAGAGCCACAACAAGTTCATTCCATAAAAATTGAAAAGATTACTAAATTTCCTACTCACACCCCTACCATAACCCCTGAAATACTCAAGCCTATCATGGTGCATAAGGTCTCGATGATTTCTAATATTAAACCCACTATCTATAGAACCCCTCACCAACACCTAAATTCCAACCTCAAAATGCCAATACTTCATTCATTTGAGAAAAATAAGCTTGAATACGAAGATGAAGATGAAGTCAAGATAAAGATGATGGAAACCGGAATGGATAAAGAATCGTTGGAGCATAATCTTTATGAGAATGACATAACCTGAATTATTTGTCATAATTTTTCTCTAACTTCAAATCTACCCATCAAACCAAAGGATTCAGGTAGTTTTAGGATGAAGATAGTAGAATCCTTGACCATTCATACACCACCTTCACCCCACGTGGCATACTTCCATCGAAATGGTGTGTATCGCTACTATCACTCGCATTTAATGCTAAGTGTAGGGGAGACCTACCTTTTACGCGTCAAATAAGCGTAGAGTCAGGCTCGTGACTTGAACAAAAACAAGCGCTTATTGGGAGGCAACCCAATCTTTTATTTTCTTGCATTTTAGGCGTATCTTGTGTGTTTGTTTTTGATCAAATGGATGTGCTAATCGTTTTTTTATTCTGATTTTATGCATATATATTTTTCCATAAAAAAATTAAGAGGATATTTGTGCATAATTATTTTCTAAAAATAAAGGATTTATTTACAGTGGCCCTGAGACGCGTTTGGAATTATTCCAAAAAAAACGAAAGATAGCGGTTGCAGCTCGACTACAGAAAAATTCGTATTTTCTTGAAATTTTGAAAAATTAATTTTGTGTAATTTCCAAAAAAATTAATTTTCCTAATCCTTGCAGAAAATTACGATTACATTGGTACATTCATCCTATCTTTATTGCTTTCGTAGAGTCTAACTTAGTTAAGTAGGGTTATTATTCCTTCTCCCGTAGAAGTTTTACCGTCGGTGGTAGTTTTTTTCTTGCATTGAATTGCCAAGGTATAATTTGATGAGGAACGCCCCTTGGAAGCTCTTTAGAGTTTTATATAGACGATTCTTGGATGACGATTTAGCCGGGATCATTTGTTTCTTCTCCAATATTGAGCAAAAACAAGGGAGTACTAGTTTCTTTTGCCCTTTCTCTTTCCCTTTATTCATTTTTCGGGTACTTTTAAGAACATTGGGGACAATGTTTAAAATAAGTGTAGGAGGAATAAAGCCTTAGAAACTATTTCTTCATTTGCCTTTGCTTATTCCTTAAAAAGATGAGTAATATACTAAAACGTAGCGTAAAAGGTAATTTTAACCCAAATTTAATATTTTTTATGGCACATACCGACGAAAACTAAGTATTAATTTCTCACAGATAGGAATTATATGACTAGCACAAAAACCCTACCGCTCTAAAAAATTCTACCCAAAAAATGTGAGGTTCGCCCCTAGATCTTTAGGAATTTAAGCATCCATATTTGGTGCTTAAGATAATTTTACCTTTGGCTTGCTTTGATTAAGGAATAAAGCAAACATATGTGTCGCGTTTCAAGGATTTGATCGTGTCATATAGATGGTTTTTTGTCGCTATTTCTGGAGCGTTGGTATTGGTTAAAATTATATGAGTGTACCGGTAGTGTATTAATTAAATTCTAGAACTTGTTTTTGTGATTCATCCGGAGACCGTAAGTGAGATCGCATTCGTGTGATTAGGATTTGCTAAATGATAAGAGGTACTAGGATAAACCCTGTTTTAAACCAGTATTTGTTATTATGGTCTCCCTGATCATATAACTATCCCCACACCCTTGCTATGCACTCATTTTTAGTGCAAGATACCCCTAGTACACCCCTTCCGAGCATATCCTTATGGATTCTAAATTATTAATGAAGAGCATTATTTACACCCACACCAAATGTTACACCCAAATCGCCTTAGCCTTCCTTGTATGTACTCGTGTTTAGTACATTATTGGTATCACATTTATAAACCCGCCTAAAGATTACTCGAGACATGTTGCTAAAGTCTAGTCTTTATTAGAGTAAACAGTATAAGGGACAGATTAGGAATCATGGTATTTATTATTTTATGGAGAAATGTGATGAAGTTAATTTATACCCCATACTGCTTAATACACCCATGTTTGGTTGATCCTTTCAATTCGGGCATTAGATTAGTTAATGTCATTGAGTAATCAAAAACTCAAGTTTAGGGGTGCAATTAAAAATAAACCCCCAAAAGTCATGTATTATTATGTTTCAGCACATGGCAGGGCAAAAGTGTATATATAAAAAAATAAAAAAACAAAAAAAAATATTATATACGGGCTGCCATTCTACTTATGTTTATGTCAAGAAAGTGTCAGAAATGAAAAAAAAGAGTTTGATGTAGAGTCTATATATCTTAGTCCTGATGTGGTCGAGTCTTGGCTTAGCACCGCCTTTATGTGTATTCTTGTATTTAATTAACTCACCACCACCCTAAATCTACCTGATTATATCCCATTAGTTTCCGTTTAACTTACACCTATACATCACAAGCCTTTAAAGACCTTTTTTTTTATTGTACTTCTAGTGTTACACCCAATGCGGTAGAGGTTTTTGATCATTTATCAAGCTATGTAATTTAAATGCTATGACAGGTAAATGAGCGTTATTTTACCGTTTTCCCATAAAGTTTATAATTTATACCACCTTAGAAAAGAGATTATCTAAAACACTTCATGTGAGATGCTAGTGTATAATTTATGTGCTTTTAATTACGAGGTCTAATTGGTTGTGTCACAAATTATCTTTATTGAGTAGGTTAAATGCCTCTACTACTACTATAAACTAGGTAGAAAATCCCAGTTGCTTGAGGACAAGCAAATCCCAAGTGTAGGGGTAATTGAACAGGTGCCAATTTATACACTTTTTAGGGTTATTGCTAAGCCTCTTTTATAATTACCGTAAATTCATGAAAAATATGCTAAAATACGTCCCTTATTCGCTTGTTTCCATGTTTTTAGCACTTGGATGGCTTTTGGTGGGAATACACGTGACTTGGACTATATTAGGGAAGAAACGGACAAGAATGCAACACTACACGAAGTTTGATATCAAAAGGGCGTACAAACCGTGGAGACGGCGTCACGATTCCTTCCGACGGCGTCTGAAGGCTCACACAACGACGTCAGGATCTTTGGCGACGGCGTCTAAGTAGGCGACTTAAAGAAGCCATAGAAAGATTCAAACGAATACCAACATCACAGATAAAGATGACCATTCAACATGAGGGCGAAGTAGTATATATAGTTTTGATCATAACTCCTTCTTAGAACATCCGATTTTTTACGATTCAAAACGTGGTGACAGCAATTGCAATAAAATCCCATAGCATCTGGATGTACCGTACTCAACGTTTTACTTAAAAATAAACCTCCTAAACTGTAGGTTATTTCTAAGCCTCAAACCCTAAGTCCCGATTCTAGGGTTTTATGTAGGGTTCTTCACAACAACATAAAAAGTTCCTAAATCAATCCATAAACACTCCCAAAAGGTTTGATTATCGTTTATATCTTAATTCATGACTTCAATTCTTTTTGTTGATTATAATTTCTCTAGTTTAAGTATGCTTGACTAATTCATCTAGTATTTATTTGTGAATGCATGAAACTTGTTATTAGTCGATTTATAACTTTTTATCCTTATTGTATGATTGTGGATCCCTTCATATTCCCCAATTAAGGCATGAACAATATTCATGTCTCACTTATATGCATAAATGTTTAATAAATAAGGTTGTGCGGTTCAACTTAATTTTTAGTAACTTTCCTTTGACTTGGAGGTCGATGATTTGAATTTTGGTTTATTATATGCATCACATGTTTATTGCTTTACTTATTCCTTAAAGAGCCTTAGGGTATATGGTATGAGTAGAGTTAATCATTTTTGTTACTTTTTGCCTTAAAGAGCCTTAGGGTATATGGCAAAAGTAATTATAATCATGAAATTATTTGTACCTTAAAGAGCCTTAGGGTATATGGTGTAAATAATATTACTCGATTTATGTCTTAAAGAGCCTTAGGGTATATGACATGAATTAAGGCAAAAGTAACAAAAGCCAAAATTTCGTTCACTTCATCGGTTTTTCAAGGATAAGGGTGGAAGCTAAACTTTATTTTCAACCGTCCCGCTTTATTTTTGGATTAATAAATATCGAAACAAGTCTTAAAGAGCCTTCGGGTATATGACTAAAGTAAAATTTTGAGATACAAACTTATAATTTGTGGGAGGAAAAGTAAGTACACAATTAGTATTTATGAGTAGTGTTAGTATCATAACTTATATTTGGCAATGATCTTGTTTTTAAGCTTAGTATGGAAAAAGTGAAAGTTGGAGACGATGAATTTATTTTTCTTGATCTATGATCCTTAGTATTAGCAAGGAATGATGGAAACATAATGTCATAATGTGTTGAAGAATAGAAATTTATAAAAAAGCATAAAAAATGAAAAAAAAAAGTTGAAAATGGAAAAACGGGGCGTTTCTTAACTATTGATTTCTTAATTCCCTTAGATGAGCATTTTGCTACTTTTCAAGGTGATTAGTTTGGCGGGATTGGAATTTTTAGTTTTAAGCGTGTATTTATTACATTGCATGAGGACATGTCAATACCTTAGTATGGGGGAATTTGGTATTTGCTATTTTGTACATACCTTTTATCTTGTAAAACGAACCCAAAAGACCAAAAACATAATAAAAATGGAAAATATATGCTTGTTTTTGTGTTTGTGTATGTGCAAGTACGGATATTAAAGAAATGGACAAAATCAAGGCAAAAACGGACAAAATCGAACACGAGAAAGAAAGAGTGCACAAAAGCTGGGAGTTTGCTAGTAAAAAGGCTAATCAAGGTCAATCAAATTCAACAAAAGGTCAACATTGGTTAAACCATTAAAAGACAAAACCTTGAAAATCACCCAAAGTATCCTCAATGTTAAACCAAATCCCTAATGGTCCTTAAATCACTAACACCGTTAGTCCTTTTATATTAAAAGAATTAACGGTCGTTATCTACTTAACGAAACCTAAAATCATAATATAAAACCTTTTATATTTTCTTAGCCCAAAACCAATTCCACTGGCTCAAATCCTTTATCAAAACCCAAAGTCAAACCCCCTTTTATAACAGTCAAATGTATTGTTCTTCTTTTTCACTCGTTCCCTCCTATTTTCACCATACCACATACCAGGGTAAAACCAATCCTCTCACTCGCTTGTTATTGCTTCTAGAAGCTCTCTGACACATTTGACTAAGAGTATGACACGCTGGCGATCTGGGGCATTCTTATTGGTGGAGATACGTGTACATCAATCAAGGGCTTAGATCAAATTGGTTTTGAGTTAGTTATGAATGGAGGGTTGAGATGAGAAGAGGGAGGAGCGTCTGAAGTCCTAAAAGGTCCATTTCAAGGCTATAAAAAGGGACATCCTCACACAGTTAAAAAAAATGAGGAGTAGAGTAGCTTAGAGTAGATTAGGAATAGCTTATTTCAGCTTATTAATCTTTTCTCAATGTAATTTTCCTTTTAAATCATGTAATCATTTTCTTATTAATAAAATTCTATTTTTACTTAAACATTGTGTTTCTACTTTTATAAATTTTGCTAAATTACAACATAAGCTCTTAATAAGCTTTCTTGGTTACACTTAAAACCTGTTTTCACTCAGCAAAGCTCTCAAACTTAACTGAGATTATTGATTAACCAAATTCCTCTCGCAAATTACCTCAGCTCTGAATGGATGATAAGCTAACAATGGATGAGCTTATAGACCCACTAGCTTATCATTTGATAAGCTGGAGCTTAGTTGATTTGCTTTTTTTGAGCAAGTTTTTTCCTTGTTTGGTGCAAGGGATAGGGTACTTTTTCATTTCTCACATTATAGCTTAATTTTAGTTAATTACTTAAATGACTGCTTATTTGTTTATAACTGTTTATTTAGTGCTTATTTCTGCTTAATTATGCTTAATTTGTCTTTATTTTAACTTTTTATGTTTTAAATATCTAGCTCATAGCATTAGATTTAGTTGAACTTAGTTTTCAAAGGTAATACCGTTGGATTGAATTTTAATACTACTTATTAGATTTAGCTTATTCTAGTGCTTATTTCTTAATTGTTTTTGCTTTTATGTCATCAAATAGCTTAGTTGTTAAACTATCTTCAAAAATTTTAGCTTAATTTGGTCTTAATTAGTTTAAACAGTAGTTATCTAGTTTTTAAGGAGTGTTTGGTTCAAGGTATAAAATGGGTCAATTTGGTTTTAACTTTGGGTTGGTCCTTCTAGTCAAGTTTGATTAGCTTAATTTAGGATTTGTAACAAGTTACTTTTAGTTTTTAAAAGTTCAATTTAGCTTAATAGGGTTTACAATAGTCATAGTTTATGTCTGTGTTAAATTAGCTTCATAAAAGTGCTTATTTTCTAGGATTTAGCTTAAAAACTTGTTAAGTCACTTTAGTAGTAGTTTTTAAGTCATTGTGTAACTAAATTTAAAATTTGATAGTCTGCATTAGTTGGTTTTGTGTTTTAAGTCAATTGCATCAGTAGAGTAAAATAGCTAATAAGCTTAGTTCAAGCTTAAGAATCAGAGGGTAAAAAATAGATTTAGCTTTTCAAATTTGGTGCTCAAGTAGCTTGTAGACCATATTTCATAGGTTAGGGCTTAATTTTGTTTACAAAGTTCATTTTAATTTTTGTTTTTGATCTGTAATTTAGCATATTGTCATTTTCATTAAGTTTTAAAGAATAGTATAATCTGTCTGGTAAGCCTTTTTCATTTAGCTTTTTCCTTAAGCATTTGACTTTCAAACTCATTTTTAAAAGTTATTTTAAGATCAAGTTTTTAAGATGTATAAGTTAGATTATCATAATAGTCCATTTGCAAGCTTTAAAATAAGCTCAAAGTTACTTGATTACCTGTTTTGAACTCAGTTTGGCAAAAGTGCTTATTTGAAGTTTTTCAGCTTATGGCTTTTGTTTTTGCTTAATTCCTGCTTAGTTTTGCTTAATAGGTTAGTGATAGGGTGTAGGTAGCTTTTATAGTTTAAGTTTAAGCTTATTTAGTTTTTCTAGCTTAAGTCATTTAGTGAAAAAGCCCAAAATTCTTTTAAGACATTTCTTTTTGTTCTATAAGCTGTTTTTCAGCTTATTTTTTATTTTGAAAAAAGTTGTTTTTAAAAAAGAAGCTTATTATCAGCTGTTTAACAAAGTTACTTTTTGAAGTTTTTGCAAAAATATAAAAAAGGGAAGATGGAAGTCGGGGGTGAGCAAGGCTCGAACCCCCGACCTCAACACCCTCAACCTTTTTAAAGCCTCATCACACACTCCTCTCACTAACGTGCCCTGAGGACTTTTTCGTTTTAAGTTTACAATATTAATCTCTTATACACGTTTTGCACTATTTAGCTTATTAAGCGTTTTTATCTTATTTGGCAGCTTTTTTGATAAGCTGTGTTACCAATCTTATTCTTCTTAGATTCTACATTGTTCAATATACTTTTGCTAATTTTTTCAAAAATTTTATAAATAGTTTAGCATTTTTAAACATTTAATTTCATTAAAATCGTTTTTAATTCATAAAAAATTATAAAAAAGTCAAAAAAATATAATTCTTTTTTAGAAAATTTTCTTTTAACATTTAGAACCTAGAAAAATTAGATTTGCTTTCGTAGGGTTTAAATTGCAAAATCTTGTTTTTTAAAGAACGGGATTGAATCCCGTTCATATTTTTAGTGATTTTTCGCTTAAAACTCTTTCGTTTTTTTTTGTCTAAGTTTCTTTGTCCTAGCTTTTTAGTCAATTAAAACTTATAAAAACCAAAAGATCATTGTAGGACTTAATTTTGTTGATTTAGGGTTTTTAGGTCCCGTTTAGGATTCTCGATTTGCGTTTTTAGTTAAAATCTAATTTCCCGTATTGTTTTCTCGTAGTTAGGTTTAATTGTCCCTTTATTTGTTCACTATTAGGATTTTAGAAAACAAATCTTCTTCGAACCAATTCAAGTCATTGTCCAAATAACAAACGAGGTCTCAATTTCATAAGTCTTTGGGGAAACGACCCGATAATCACTTACCAGTTTCTTACGTAGAATATTTTTGTATAGAAATTGCTACTAATCTTTGTCCTCAATGATTTTTAGTAAAGTTCTTTATGCTTTGATATTATTACGTATAAAATTGAACGATCAATCTTCTATGAATAAGCTCCCCAAAATCTCTTGAAGCTTGGATCTATCTTCCATCTTGTGGCAAGCTTCGATGTCACAAGATCTTCTTCATCTTGTCTTTAATCTTCAATCAAAAACTATCTTAGAAATGTCTAATTTTGGTTTGGTAACGTTGGTGTAAAAACAATACATATATATGTGTATGTTTGGTACCTAATAGAGGACAAGCATTGATGATGTGACGAAGAGTTTAGTATTTGAAAAAGGGTGTTGTGATGTGTAGTGATAAATGGTGAATGGTTCTAATATGTAGAACCCGTGTTTAACTTAGCATCATGAAAATAATTAAGTAACGTTGTGTGGCTTCTCCGCCGGTTAAAGGAGATTTGGTGATTAGTGTATTCGAACTCTCGAGTAGGTGACTCGGGGAGTGGAGTAGGGCAAGGAAGGAGTCCTTGTAGCCGAACCACTATAAATAACCATGTCATATATCCTTTACATTATTGCTCGCATTATCTCATCTTAAACATATCACATCACATCAAACAAAACTAAATACACTTGTGTGAAAACAAATAAAAGAAAATAAAAGTTAAGATTTTAATTTGAAAACTATTCAACCCCCCCCCCCTTCTAGTTTTCACAACTTATTATGCAATTTCTTCGGGAACTGAACCTCCAAAGTCAAGAAAAAGTCAAAAGAAATCAGATTCAGCCATTGCATCTAAGGAATCTCCTTCCAAGAAGAAGTATGCTAAAGCTAAGAAAGTTGCCGCTACCAAACATAAACCGACTAAGAAAAAGGCACCGGTTAAGGCTGACAAAGGCAAGGGTTTGAATGTTCTCTCGGAAGTAGCACTTTCTGAAGCTGCTCAACTCAAGGAGGTTGCCAAACGAAGCAAGAAAGATTTCCATATTTCTCATGCAAGTGGCTCAGGTAAAGGAACTGATTTTGAATCATGGGTTCCTGATAAGCAACATCGCAAGACCTCAGGTACAGATAAAGGAACTGGTACTAAACCAAGGGTTCCCGATGTACCCAAATACGATTCTGAAAGTGAAAAAGAGTCTTGGGGTGACAGTGAAGAAGAAGATGAAGATGATGAAAATGATTCTGAAGATGAAAGTGATAATGGTGATAATGATGATGATGGTAATGATGGCAATGGTGATGATGATGATGCTAATGATGATGATAACCAAGAAGATGATGACACGAATAACGATGACGAAGAGACTGATAGTGATAGAACTGAGTTAGACATATTCAAGATTCCTGTTCTCAATCAGTCTAGCACTGAATACTATGAAGAAGAAGAAGAAAAGATTGATGATGAAGAAATGATGGATGAAGAAGAAGATGATGAGGTCACTAAGGAGCTGTATAATGATGTTAACGTGAATTTGGGAAATAGAGATGCTAACATGACCGATCCTGATCAAGGTGGCGCAGACCAACAAAATGTTTCTCAAGAGTCAGGGTTTGAGCAAGAAGAGGAAGACGCTTATGTGACACTTACGCCGGTCCTTGACACATAGAAGACTAATGAACCAGTACAAAGTTCTTCTATCTCCTCCGACTTTACAAGCAAGCTCCTAAATCTTGAGAATCCTTCTCTAGCTGATAATGAGATTGCTTCTTTGATGGACACCACAGCTCGTCATGAAGAACCAAGGAGTCAGACATCATCTCTTTACACCGTTCTAGTCACGGCAACTCCTGATGTCACATCTGTTTTTACCACAACTATTCCTCCACCACCTTCTTTCTTCAATCCCTTTTTATAACAAGCAACACCAAATCCTACACCAACAACTTCAGAAGCAACAACCGCAATTCCTACACT
>BQNB010055780.1:0-38958 GCA_026074375.1 Tanacetum coccineum
TTTCACTAGCTTTAGTGCCTTAGTGACCTGTCTCTGCCTCCTATAATCTACTGCCAGTAACTATGAAATCACTGTCCGTCTCCTACGGTCTACTGACTGTAACTCTCTAATCTCTTACTGCTGAGCTAACACTGTGGTACATAGCGACATAACCTCTGCACGCGCAAGATTACTCACATCCATAGATCATCCCCAAGCCTCTCTAGACATCCTAGCCTCAGTCTTCATGAGTCTAGCAGTATGTGCATGTGCACGCCTATCCCTAAACAACATGTTAAGCCGACCAGCCAATAGCTGTCGCCCAGATTGCTCATCGTCTAACCTCGTATAAATCTCATCCGTGTCCTGCCTAAACCTAGTCTCAAATGCTGTCAAATGTCGACCCAACTCTGTGTCAGTACTAACTGGTGCCCCCTGCTGGGTCTCAACTATCTCATCCCATGAGTCGGTGATCCCTTATCCAACATCTCTCTTCGGATCACGCCTGATCTCCCTATCCATAGTAGCTACAAAACCATAGTCTGCCCTAAGACCTCCAGCCGGTCTAGCTGCAGCAGCAGAGCTCTCCCCAACCTCAACCCTAGGTGTAGGAGCAGTAAGTAGTAGCCTCTTTCGAGGTGGCGTATCAGCCTTGGGAATGTTAGCTCTGCGGCTAGTGGATGGTGCAAGTAGTGGTATAGGTAACAATGGTGGCGTCCCTGCTGGAAGTAGTGAATGATATATGGATGGTGCTGTAGCTCTCCTCTGAGCTATGGCTGCTCTAGTATATGGGGGTCGGATAAGTGTGGGTAGAAGGGATGGTGGTGGTAGTGGCGGTGTAGGTGCAGAAGCATCCAGATCATAGCAGCTCGATAGCCTAATGAACGAATGAGGCTAGGAGGTAGTGCTGGAGATAACACATGTGAGGGTGGTAATAGTGGTAGTGATGGAGATGGTATTTGGGGAAGTGGTGAAGACCATGAAGAGAGCGGTGATCATGGTGGAGTAGATATAGAGAGAAGTATGACAACCTCTGCATCAGACCATACTGGTGTAGGTACTCGAGCTAGAACATAAATCCTAGCTGTCATACGATATGTAGAGTGTGGTGATGGTGTAGCCGCAGACTCATCAGTCTCGAACGGCTCTGTCTCTTCCGCAGATGGGGCCTGATCAGTAGCTGGTAAAACAACAACTACAGAGTCGGCAGGAGCTAGGTCCTCCTCCTCTTCCTCATCATCATCAGCCTCGTGTCCATATCATTTTCCTCACACAAAGAACAAAATAGAAATATAGAAAGAGAAAGTGGATGGGAGGATGGTTCTAGTGAGAGAAAGTAACAAAGAAAGAAAGATTAGATTAGGTGTGTAAAAATGAACCAACCAACACCCTCTCCTTGTGTGAAGAGGGTATAAATACTCTCACATGTGACCAGCCATGTGCCTAATAGTAGGCTTTCCATGGGCCTTTAGCCCGATTAGCTTTCTATCTTAACCATTCGACTTATTATGAGCTACGACTAACTATATTGGAAGTGACCGATACTTTTTGTATTCCTAATAATCTTCCCCTAAGGGAGGTCACTCCAATATACAAAAATTAGAACCTAACATACTATGCTTTGACTTTAGTCTTGAGCTCGTAGTCTTTAACTTCAATCATTAACTTGTGATATGTTGTAGTGATCTTTGACTTTAGGCTTTGACTTGTATCTTTGACTTGTCATGAATGTGATCTTGAACTTTTTAAGATCATCAACCAAGCATAATCTCTCTTCGCCATCTTCTAATCTTTACCATCTTGTGTACTTGTGACTTTTAGACCGACATGCTCATACTTTTCTTGAATCTTTGACTTGAAAGCTTTAATAATACGTCTTTCTTGAGATTCTTTAACTTTAACACTTCGTTGCTTCAAGAAGGACGTGTGGTATCAGAAGTAGTAGTAAAGTCTTGAAAAACATTAAGTTGACAGCTTTATGATTGTCTTTATAAATGTCGTTTAGTACACACAAGCATATACGTGAAACACACCACATCCCCCAAAATGGGTCCGCGAAACGGATATAAGGGTCCGGGGCGTGTTACTTCATAGATCAATAACACAAGATATATATAGAACGACCAAAAAGTCATTTAAAACCGATAAATTGGATTTAACAAAGTATTTGTTACATAAGCCCGAAGCTTCACTTGTTCACTTGTTCAAAATACAAAGATTTCTAGCCCATAACAGATATTCAAAATCTAATGCGACAAAATCTTTAATGCATGATATCTAAATCAAAACCACCAATGTATCCCTTGGACCTCATGCTTATTGACCTCCTGAAAAACATTGCTTTAAAACGTCAACAATAATGTTGGTGAATTCATAGGTTTGATAAATCGTATATTGTAGGACCACAAGATTTCCCAAGTATATGATAATGCAACAGATGCAGACATCATATAAATGTAATTACGTTGCCCTAAGCTCATGACACTGAAGCTCGACATAAATGAATACCATATAAATAGCCTACATTGCCCGTGATGATGTTCTAACCCGCAACATCCTATGTTCGACATGGTATACGTTCGTTTGCCCAGTGATAGCTAATCACCCGAACGGGGATGTCAATCCCAATAGATCTATTCATAACATTCGCGCTCACAATCCAGTAACTGACAATTCATGATAATGGGCTCAACTAGGGTTATCGCTACTTAGGCAACACGTAATCATAATGTAAAACTTACCACCTTGTGTCAATTAAAAAAACAGTGCATGTTTCTCACCCCAAAAACTTATAAAACAAATCATGTAAAACGTGGGGCTATGAACTCACCTTGAGTGAGCGAATATCAAGTGTATCACAGAAAATGCGTCACGGTAATGATCGAGTGCAACCTAATCCAATATAGGTCGTATAAGTACTAATCACATTGGGTAACTACTACCATGTATAATTCTATATAGCTCAATCACCATCTATTTGTAATTTAGAAATCATGGTTATAAGGTAAAACGTTTATTATTAACGCTTTAGTAAAACTAGCATAACTTTTCCGTTTTAAACCTGTTTCTCGCGTTTCTTACGTCCAAGTCTTCGTATTAGGACGACGTATCAAATTATGACATTTTTGTATTTCATGTCCTTTGGTGAACAGTACTTTTTACTGTTCACACCAGTTATAAAGTTATTTTTATAGTTTTAGTTGTCGTAAAACCCGTAAATGTAATAACTTATTCGTTTTAAACTCGATTTTAGCGATTCCTTCGAGAACGCCTTTGTAATTGAAAGGTGTATCAAAATTATCACATTTTATACATTTGGGTCTGCTGATGAACAGTAAATTTTACTGTTCATAGTTTATAAAATTACTTTTATAAACTTTAATTATCGTAAACGCTCTATTTTATTCGTTTTAGCTCCGTTTTTAGTAATTATTTCGAGCACGATCTCGTAATTGAAAGTTCTATTTATTTATGAGGTTTACAAAAGCAAATGTTCCTGATATGAACAGTAACTTTTATAAAAATAGTTTTATAAAAGTATTTTTATACATTTTAAGTATATAAACTCGCGTAATTCATAACTTCTTCGTTTTTAATTAAAAAATTACGTTTCTTATTGTCTTGGAATCCTAAAAATATGTGTGATTTAATAAAAATACCAAACCTTCTGTTTGTAGAATTTTTATAACAAGTTTTTATAAAAATTCTTTTATAACTCCGGTTATTATCGTAAAACTCGTAAACTACGTATCTTTTTCGTTATTAATCCGTTTTTCAAGTTCCTTATATGCCCGGAATCGTCATGAGACGTAGTATGCTTATAAAATATAAAATCCATGCCTAAAATTTCGTGCCAAAACAGTCCCTAAATATCCTTTTGAGTTTATTTGTATAACTTTGTTTTTATATACTTTTTAACTTCATAATTTACCACAAGTCCTTTGTAACTCTTAATATACTTTGTCATATATATTATATTGTACATAGGTCCACCATTTGTCCATTTGTCCAAGTTAACAAGTTCTTAACAAGACTATTAAATCGTAAACTTTCTTATGTGACTTTACTTACTAGTTTATACATATACATTTTTACACTTAACCAACATGTTACAATACTTATAATCCCATTATATCATGATATTACCAATCACATAACATATGAAAAAGTGTACCAAATGATGATCACAAGTAAAAACTCTTTTTACATGTTTAAAAGTCCTAAATGGTGATTTTTTCTATAAAGAACTTATATACACATAAAATGATAAATGTAAAGACATAAAGGGTTTTAGATGACCTTAATTAGATGTAAAAAGATTGAACCACAATCATCTAAACCCTAGTTTAAATGATTAAACCAAAGCTTGCCAACTTGAAAACCTATTCCAATTAGAAACCCCCATCATGCTTTTCGTGCTTCAATACTTGTAAACCTTTAATACCAACCCTTTCAAAACACCTAGAGATGTCATAGGGAATAAGTTGTGAATGCTTGTATGTCTTGTAAAATCAAGCTATATGGAGATTAACAGAGGTGTTTGATGTCGTGGCTTATATGGAGGAAAAAGGGAGAGATGGTTTGATTTTTCGTAAGTGTTTTGTGTTGTATATGTTACTACTTGCAATGTATAAGAGATGTATATGTAGGACTAGTCAAAGACACTATTATGAGTACAAGACAAGATGAGTAAAACATGGAAGTCTTCTTGGTCAAGGTATGGTCTTGCCTTGTAAAAGTCATAAGTCTTTACTAGTTGTTGAATGTACATAGCAAGTTGCAAGACTTTGAGATATTTTCTTGTGTATATCTCTATAAATCCGGCCATGGTATGATATACATGATGATATTTAGTAAATTTTAGGTATTGGGTATAATTGTGGGTATTTGTTGAAGCATAGAAAAGTTTTGGTGGTTCCAGGTATGCCTAAACGTATTTTATCGCGAAAGGTAAACATTTAATTGTTTGATGCCCGTCTACATTGAATGATTATTTTTAGCTTACGCGATTTAACTTTACA
The DNA here is from genome assembly GCA_026074375.1 of Tanacetum coccineum. Lineage (NCBI taxonomy): Eukaryota > Viridiplantae > Streptophyta > Magnoliopsida > Asterales > Asteraceae > Tanacetum > Tanacetum coccineum. The sequence goes on from BQNB010055780.1 coordinate 5,001, forward strand.
ATTACGATTTAAAGCAAACGCGTACATTACTAAAAATACTTAGTGAATTTATTGACGACGTCAATGACCCTAAAACACGGGGTGTTATAATGCGGCTATGAATCTGACTCGTCTACATCTAGCTGCTGCCACCATTCGGAATACCTGCAGGTTTAGGTTAGTGATAATCCACAATTATGGACGAAAGTGTCTTCGTCAAATACGGTTGCAATAACCACAGTTCCCTGTTGATCAGTATAAATACTGCATGTGATCAGATAGAATTCCGAAGAATCTTCTTGACATGGTTTCGCAGCTGCACTTGCCGTTCTCATTACCGAAATGTCTCAAAGTAGACAACATGGTATGAGTGAACCATCGATTTACTATCCCACCGAATGAAATAAAAATTGATTTGTAACCAATCGACGTGTCACTTGCTAAAGTGTTTTGTGACACATCGAGAGTTTTTAAGCATTTAAAAATTCATCAATCGTCAATTCATATACTGGGCCACCAATATAGCTTTTTCATCAATCATCAAACATTTGCTAACATAGGTGGCGATGTTTGCCTTCATATTGGGCCACCAATATAGCTTTTTCATGTCTTGGTACATCTTTTCAAAACCCGGATGGATAGAATACTTTGACTTGTGGGACTCGTGCATGATCACAGTCCTTAAATCACCATAGCATGGTAACCAACTCCTGCCATTGAAGCATAGAGTTCCATCCGCATGGGGTTCCAACTTTTCCATTCTAAATTTCTCCGGATCTTTAGAATTAACAAGTAACAATATCTCCAACATCCTACGTTCATGATGTTCCCTCTAGTTTCGTGGCTTCAGTTTGAGCATCCAGAATTTGTTTAGGGAGATTCAAACCTATAGTCATGACTAAGGCTCGAACCCTTAATGGTGGCTCTCGTTCCTTCCTGCTCAAGGCGTCAGCGACAACATTTGCTTTCCTTGGGTGATAACGAATCTCGCAATCGTAATCACTAAACAATTCTAACCAACGACGCTGCCTCATATTCAGCTCCTTTTAATTAAGAATGTGTTGTAGACTCTTGTGATCCGTGAACACCGTACACTTGGTCCCGTACAAATAGTGTCTCTAAAGTTTTAGAAAAAACACTACCGCTCCAAGTTCCAAATCATGATTCGTATAGTTCTTCTCGTGAATTTTTAGTTGGCGTAATGCATAAGCAATCACCTTCTCTCTTTTCATCAACACATCGCCCAAACCTTTGATCCAAGCATCGCAGTATACGATAAAATCTTCGCTTCCTTCCAGTAAAGCTAGAATTGGTGCACTACACAACTTCTGCTTCAACAATTGGAACGATGTTTCTTGTTTGTCACCCCACTCAAACTTGACCTTCTTCTGAGTGAGCTTGGTCATTGGTTTGGCAATCTTCAAAAATCCTTTGATGAATTTTCAATGATAACCGGCAAGACCTAACAATTGATGAATCTCCGTCGATGTCTTAGGATATGCCCAATCTTTTATGGATTCGATCTTGGTGGGGTCCACGTGAATGCCTTGACTACAAATCACGTGACTGAGGAACTGTACTTTGGAAATCCAGGATTCACACTTAGAAAATTTGGCATACAATTCCTCCTTCTTAAGAAATTCTAGAATTGCCTTAAGATGTTCTTCGTGTTCCTTCTTGTTCTTTGAAAAATAAATATATATCGTTTAATAAAGGCAATAAAAAACTTATCCCATGTATGGTAGTGCCACACTTTGATTTATGAATCCATAAATATCGCTTGGTGCTTCGACAAAACTACCATACCAAGTTTTGAATGCCGTTTTCAGAATATCTCCTTCCAGTACTCGAAGCCGGTGATGACCTGATCGCAGTTCTATCTTAGAATAAACATTGGATCCTTGTAGTTGATCAAACATATCGTCGATCCTTGGGAGTGGATAATGATTCTTCACCGTTAGCTTGTTTAATTCCCGATAGTTGATGTACATCCGAAATGATCCATCCTTCTACTTGACAAACAAGACCGGAGCTCCCCAAGGTGAGGAACTGGGTCTTATAAAGCCTTTGTCGGATAGTTCTTTCAGTTGTTCTAACAACTCTTTCATTTCAGAAGGCGCCAATCGATAAGGTGCCCGTGCTACAGGTGCGGCACCGGGTATCTAATCGATTTGAAATTCCACTTGTCGAGTCAGAGGGAGACCCGACAAGTCCTCTGGGAATACTTCAGGAAAATCTCAAACTATCAGTACATCCTCAAGTCATTTTTCTTCAACTTGTCTTCAGTCTCCTTTGTAGTAACATGTGCCAAAAAGGCCTGACATCCTTTTAGCATGTACTTTTGTGCTTTACTGCACAAGATGATGTTCAGTCGGGACTAGTTTGCGCGGTTGCTTCTGTTACTACGAATAATCAACGTTTCGTTTCCGAATGGAACACGAACGATCTTTTCATCACAAAAATGATGGCCTGGTATCTCGCCAACCAATCCATACTAATTATGACGTTGAATCTGCCAAATTCTATGGCATTAAGTCGATGTTGAAAGGGTGATTTAGTAAATTCTCTAATGGCGAGCAAATTTGATAGCGAATTGTCCTAGGGCGACCAGTGATGTGTCTTAGCCTTTCGGCTTAGGATTTGTCATAAGATGATGTCGACTTTATAGTAAGATGGAGTGAAGGTCTGCTTAGTTGCTATGGTTACTAATTCGATTTCTTGGAGTAAATATGTTTTATGAATACGCACACAGAACATGATATAAGTAGGAAATTGTTTTCTTGACAAGAAGTTTTTAGAGTGACTACTCTCAGCATGGCATGGTACTTTCCTGAATTATACATAGTTGATCAGGTCATGTATAATTGAGGATTAACGATGCATTGCTCATTTTCGTCAAAATAGTGTTATGATTTCATGATATTCGTGAGAGTAGTTTGCAAGAGTAAATAAGGAATCTAAGTTAATATTTGACAAAACATTCAAATATGATAAATTTGATAGAGATTTTAAAGTCATTGCGTACAACGGAAATTTACGAGAAAACACAACGAGAACACCTAAGGATATAAGTTTAAGATAGTTTCCAACTTAGGGATTACTAGGCAAAAGCGAGACCACTTTCTCTTTAAGCTTCGATCTCATATTCAATGTTGTTAAGGTCTTGTTTGGTTTCTCCTCCTCTAAAGGCATGCACCACTCCACGTGCTTCCATACTTCCAGCTTGGTTTCCATGGTTTTGATTCTTCAGCTCCGGGCAATCCCTCTTGTAGTGTCCTAGACCTCCACACTCACAACAGGTAAGAGTTCATTGATACTCAGCAGCAGTAGGTGTTCTACAATTCTGGGCCAGATGGCCAATCTTCTTGCATATGTTGCACTTGGGTGTACACTGACCCTTATGATGGTAATTGCACTTGGTGCAAAGTGGTAAGGTTCCAGCATACTTTTTCTTCCAATTCCCGTACTTTATAATGTCGTAGCGGAATATGGGTTTGGGAGCGTTACTTCATAGATCAACAGCACAAGATATATAAGAACGACTTTTAAAAGTGTCGTTTAAAACCGATACATTGGATTTAGCAAAATCTTTGTTACAAAAGCCCGAAGCTTTACTTGTTCATTGTTAAATTATACAAAGATTCCAGTTCATAATAAATGTTCCTCCAAAATGTAATGCAACCAAATCTTTAATGCAAATGACTTCCAAAATAACGACCACCAATGTATCCTTTGTCTTGTACCTCATTGATCTCTTGAGAAAACATGCTTTAAAACGTCAACAATAATGTTGGTGAATTCATAGGTTTGTAAATTGTATGAGTGTAGGACCGCAATTGTTTAGAGTGTGTATTGCATGGTATACAATATCCAAAACAGTAAGTATTGCATGGTATACAATATCCAAAACAGTAAGTATTGCATGGTATACAATATTCAAAACAGTAAGTGTTGCATGGTATACAATATCCAAAACAGTAAGTATTGCATGGTATACAATATCCAAAACAGTAAGTATTGCATGGTATACAATATCCAAAACAGTAAGTATTTCAAAGTTACTTGCGTCCAATTGTAAAACAAAGCATGTTCTCACCCCAAAACTTATAAATCATTGTAAAATGTAAAACGTGGGGCTATGAACTCACCTTGAGTGAGCGTATATCAAGTATATCACAGAAAATGCGTCACGGTAATGATCGAGTGCAACCTAATCCAATATAGGTCGTATAAGTACTAATCACATTAGGTAACTACTACCATGTATAATTCTATATAGCTCAATCACCATTTATTTGTAATTTAGAAATCATGGTTATAAGGTAAAACGTTTATAATTAACGCTTTAGTAAAACTAGCATAACTTTCCCGTTTTAAACCCGTTTCTCGTGTTTCTTACGTCCACGTCTTCGTATTAAGACGACGTATCAAATTATGACATTTTTGTATTTCATGTCCTCTAGTGAATAGTACTTTTTACTGTTCACATAAGTTATAAAGTTATTTTTATAGTTTTAGTTGTTGTAAAACCTGTAAATATAATAACTTATTCGTTTTAAACCTGATTTTAGCGATTATTTTGAGCACGTCTTTGTAATTGAAAGGTGTATCAAAATTATCACATTTTATACATTTGGGTCTGTTGATGTTCAGTAAATTTTACTGTTCATAGTTTATAAAATTACTTTTAATAACTTTAATTATCGTAAATGCCGTATTTTATTCGTTTTAACTCCGTTTTTAGTAATTCTTTCGAGCACGATCTCGTAATTGAAAGTTATATTTATTTATGAGGTTTAAAAAAACAAATGTTCCTGAGATGAACAGTAACTTTTATAAAAATAGTTTTATAAAAGTATTTTTATACATTTTAAGTATATAAACTCGCGTAATTCATAACTTCTTCGTTTTTAATTGAAAAATTACGTTTCTTATTGTTTTGGAATCCTAAAAATATGTGTGATTTAATAAAAATACCAAACCTTCTGTTTGTAGAATTTTTATAACAAGTTTTTATAAAAATTCTTTTATAACTCCGGTTATTATCGTAAAACTCGTAAACTACGTATCTTTTTCGTTATTAATCCGTTTTTCAAGTTCCTTATATGCCCGGAATCGTCATGAGACGTAGTATGTTTATAAAATATAAAATCCATGCCTAAAATTTCGTGCCAAAACAGTCCCTAAATATCCTTTTGAGTTTATTTGTATAACTTTGTTTTTATATACTTTTTAACTTCATAATTTACCACAAGTCCTTTGTAACTCTTAATATACTATGTCATATATATTATATAGTCCATAGGTCCATCATTTGTCCATTTGTCCAAGTTAACAAGTTCTTAACAAGGCTATTAAATCATAAACTTTCTTATGTAACTTTACTTACTAGTTTATACATATACATTTTTACACTTAACCAACATGTTACAATACTTATAATCCCATTATATCATGATATTACCAATCACATAACATATGAAAAAGTGTACCAAATGATGATCACAAGTAAAAACTCTTTTTACATGTTTAAAAGTCCTAAATGGTGATTTTTGCTATAAAGAACTTATATACACATAAAATGATAAATGTAAAGACATAAAGGGTTTTAGATGACCTTAATATGATGTAATATGATGAACCACAATATCTAAACCCTAGTTTAGATGATAAACCAAAGCTTGCACAACTTGAAAACCCTAATTCCAATTAGAAACCCTAATCTTGCTTTTCTTGCTTCAATACTTGTAAACCTTTAACCAACCCTTCAAAACACCTTAGGTTATCATAGGAATGATGTGTGAATGCTTGTATGGTCTTGTAAAATCAAGCTATGGATTTTATAAAGAGGGTGTTTGATGTCGTGGCTTATATGGAGGAAAAAGGGAGAGATGGTTTGATTTTTCTTAAGTGTTTTGTGTTGTATATGTTACTACTTGCAATGTATAAGAGATGTATATGTAGGACTAGTCAAAAAGGTGCTATAGTAAGTCTTGGGACACAAAGAGGGTTTCAAGGAAGTCTTATGGTTAAGGTATGGTCTTGCCTTGTAAAAGTCATAAGTCTTTACTAGTTGTTGAATGTACATAGCAAGTTGCAAGACTTTGAGATATTTTCTTGTATATATCTCTATGAATCCGGCCATGGTATGATATATATGATGATATTTAGTAAATTTTGGGTATTGGGTACAATTGTGGGTATTTGTTGAAGCGTAGAAAAGTTTTGGTGGTTCCGGGTATGCCTAAACGTATTTTATCGCAAAACGTAAACACTTTACGTAACCAATAAAAATAAAATGAACAAAGTTAATAATTATCCTCAAAATAATTACTTAACACTTGCTTGATAAAAATAAGCATTTGTTGAAGCGTAGGAATATTTTTGTGGTTCCGGGTATGCCTAAACTTAATTTATCGTGAAACGTAAACACTTTACGTAACCGATAAAAATAAAATGAACAAAGACCATAATTATTCTCAAAATAATTATTTAATACTTGATTGATGTAAACGCTTAATTGTTTAGTGCCCGTTTACATTGAACGCTAATTTTTGGCTTACGCGATTTTACTTAATACATGAAATTAAAAGCAAACGCGTACAACACTAAAAATAATTAGTAGATTTATTGACGTCGCCAATGACTTGAAAACACGGGGTGTTATACAAACTGATTTATCACTCTAGTCTACGTATATTTCAGGTCCCGTTTCAATATTTACACACAATATCTTGCGTTAAAGTAGTATATCTATATCCTTATTGATTGATGGGGAGCTTAAATTTATTTTAGTCCATTGTTATCAAAAAACCAAACAAAAGTTAGATACATTTTGCATCGGGTTGAAAATGTGACTTAAAATTTACTTATAACCCTAAATGATTTTGATGTTTATATGTAATAGCTTGAACCTTGCATGTGCAAAACAACTTTCAAATATCGATGCACATATGTAGGGGGAGCAAAAAGATTAATATATTCTTAATAATCAAGGATACAAAAACTTTTGTTGTTATATACAATATCTATAATCAAAAAAATCATTGCTTCATGATTTGGTTTCATACATGTGAATGTATAGGCAGAATTGCATGGGAAATGAATCATCCTCATATCCCTCGAGATATTTTTAAAAAAAATTGATAGTGCTGTTGAGTGTTGATCTGTTAAACGATTTTCAGCAGGTTAAGCTTCGTAGTTCCTATCGTTTTTAAGAACCATCAAGGCATTTTCCATTAACTGATTTTAAGGCGACTTGACAAGGGTTAATGCTAAGTTTTGACCTGAGTTAGGTAGTCTTCTACAAAAGTTTTGTTTTTTTTTTTTTTTTTTTTTTTTTTTTGTTTTTTTTCATTGTGTCAAACAATTTCATCACAACTTCGACTATTTATCAAATTTTTTTTTGCCATAAAATACTTCTAAAGAACTTAATTGATAAAGATTTGACCCTAAGTTTGCAAGTGAGCCTAATGAAGCATCTAGACATAGGTTATGCTGAACACGAATTATATAGTATAGTCAGCAGATAGTAATTGTTCTGACTCACTCTTTACCATTCTAGTAGTAGCAATGCTATTAGTGTGTTAGTCTACGGACATCTGGTCTAGAGAACAACAAGCATACGAGAATCTGATACTTCGGTATTGGAGGACTTAAAGGCTTTGAGCTGGAAAACCTATCATCGATGTTTCTTATAATGAATCTACCTGATCACAGGTGCAGTACTCGTACTGTAATCATTGATTCTTATGGAATCGGAGGTTATTGCAACCGACAAGATTGAGTATCTTCATTTATACTCGGTCCCTTCAAAATATAAAACCCTCAATGTGTTTTAAAAAATGTTTTCTAAGAACACATTAAGTGGATTTTCATATAAATGTTTTTGTTGATGATCAATTTTTTGGAATTAAGACAAATGACTCAAGGAATCAATGTAAATCACATGCTCATACTCAAAGATATCAAAAAAGCTAAATACTTAAAGCTTTCACACCTCTGACATCATAGTCTTCTTCAAAATGTTAAAGATATGAAGAATTGAAGAAGAAAGAACATAAAAGCTTTCAAGATTACAAAAAGTTTGAGCATGTCGGTCCAAAGTTTAGCAAATGGGAAATTAAAGTAAAGACCACATGAAGTTCATGGAATCAAAGATCAGAATCAAGTTATCAAGTCATGATGAAACAAGCTCTGAAGATTAAAGTCAAAGTGAAGATTGCTACAGCAAGCACATAATATCAAGGGAAGACTACAAGGACTGTGAGCTGAAGAAATCTATATTGAATGCTACGACTTAATTTTTTCAAATCAAGAGTGACCTCCATTAGGGGGAGATTGTTAAAAAAAGAAGTCTCGATCACTAGTAGTTATTTAGCATTTACTAGCTCGTTAATTAATGATGTTTAATGTAATCAGGCTGCCAAAGAAAAAGCCCAAAAAGCCCACCTAAGGTCCCAATGGCCGGCCCCTTGAGGGTTATAAATACCCCTTCACATGTCAAGGTTTAGGGTATGTGATGATCTCTGTAAACACAAAACTCATATCTCCTTGATGTTTTAATCATCCTTCATAAATTTTCTTACTAATTTTTCCTATTGTATCTTTTAAACCTCAAACTTTCTATGTGAGATGAATAATTAATGAACAATCAATCAATGAACAATCAATGATCTAAAATAAATTAACATCTACTTTTCCACCATCATCTCTGAGCAAAAAGGCTTATTGTAGTTTTCATAGTTGCTTGCTGTCTTGACATCAGTAAAACAAATTTCTTCAAAATCTCAGTCACATACTTGTCTTGACTGATAAAAATCCCATCCTCCTTCTACTTTACTTGCAGTTCTAAGAAGAATATGAGTTCACCCATAGAACTTATTTGAAACTTCCTCTGCATCATCTTCTCAAACTCAATGCATAAAGACTTCTTTGTAGAGCTAAAAATGATATCATCTACATACACTTGAACTAACAGAATATCACCTTTGTCCTTTCTTATAAACAAAGTCTTGTCTATCTTTCCTTTTTGAAACCCATTGTCTAACATATAAGTTGACAAGGTTTCATACTAAGCTCTAGGAGCTTGATGTAGTCCATAAAGAGCCTTTAACTACTTATACCCTAACAGCGAAGTCTAGATCTTCAAATCATTGGTGTTTGACAAACAAAGAACTGTCCTAATGTTTTTTTATCAATCTTACCATAAAGAAAACCAACGCTTGACATCCATCTGGTACACCACAAAGTCTTTAAATAAGGCATAGGCTAGAAATAGCCTAATTGCTTCAATTCTTGCAATAGGGGCAAAGACTTCATTATAGTCAATCCTTTCTTCTTGTGTGTACCCTTAAGCAACCAATCTTGCTTTATTTTTAATCACATTCTCTTTTATCCTCTTATAATACCTGAAGACCATTAAGTGCCTATGCCGTTTGCCATTTGGTAAATCCACCAAGGTCCAAACTTCTTGTAATTTGAATTGTAAAAGCTCTTCCTGCATAGCCTCTATCTAGCTTGGATCCTTTAATGCATGAATTAACTTTTTGGGTTCTTCTTGTGATAAAAAGCAAGCAAACAAGCAGTATTGGAAGGTCTTTATGGTTTGTACTTTGTTAAATAGTACTAACAAACCCATGTGCCTCCAAATTCTTTGACATCCTTCTTGTTTATAGAGCTGATTGCAAATCTCCAATCACTTGATCAAGAAGATGATCTTTATGAATTCTTGTAGTTAGAAATAGGACTGACTTGGATTGTTGTATCCAAATTGTTCATGTCAACCTCTGCACCAACATCTTCATCATCATCTGAATAAACAATATCTTCCAAAGCAGGCATATTTGGTTCATCTAGAAGTTCAATGATTGCTTTTCTACCAACAACATTAACTTCATTGGTGCTAGCAACATTAACATTGTTAGTGCTGTTAACACTATCATCCTTCTCTTGATCAATACTTTCACTATCTTTTCTTGGATCTTCATCAACCTTCTTCTCATCATCACTTAAGGTTTGGACCCTCATCCTTGAGAACTCCATAAATTTGCAGAATGGTGTGATTAGCAGTCCACATACGTAGCAAAATTATCTTTGCCAGGTACTGTCTCCATTCTAGCTTTACCTGCATCATCGCAAGCTTTGAACCTGTAATTACTATTATGACAGATTTATTGCAACAACTGGCTATAATTCATTGACTTATTTAGTGCATCAATATCAAAACTGCAATTTAGTCCACTCCTGTAATATTAAGTGAATTCTTTACTAATTGACAAGCATGTCCTCTCTTCAACAATCTAGTTCTACTGTTGAATACTCAAAATTCTTTACTATTTATTGAGTAACCCAACAAGAGAATACTTCATCAGCCTTACCATCAAACTTACTAAGTGATCTATGATAATGAGAATTGTAGACAAGACACCCAAATGGTCCCATAAAGCCTAAAGATGGTTTTCTACCATAAAAGTTCATAAGGGGTTCTTGTTATGCGGCTTAGTTACTACAACCCAATTTATGCACGATAGCAAGCAGTAGTAATTGCTTCAGCCCAAAAATGAATTAGTTATTTAGAATCAGCTAGCATTGTCCTAGCAGCCTCAATTAGTGTTCTATTTTTCTTCTCAGCTACTCTATTTTGTTGAGGAGTTACAAGCTATACTAAATTCTCTCTAAATACCTTTTCTCTCACTAAACTGATTCATCTCCTTATTCTTGAACTCAGTTCATTGACACACCTAATACCCTTAACCCTTTGATCTACTTAAATTTTCTAATCTAGTGATAACCGACTTAATTATGCCACTTGTCTCATTTTTAGTAGCTAGAAAGAAAAACCAGCTAAACTACTGAAATCTACTGTGACAAACAAGGCAATACATATTTTCATTAAGCTTTTTACAAATGTTGGACAAACAAATCCATGTGTAACATATGCAAAGGTTGGCTGATTGAACTTATTGTTTTGGACTTTACAAGAAGCTCTATGTTGCTTTCCCGTTTGACAAGCAACACAGCGTTTTGATTATTTTCAAAAAGTTTTGAAGGAAAACCTTTTACAAGATTTCTCTAAACCAGTTTATTCATATTTTTGAAATAAAATGTGTCCAAGCCTCCTAATCCAAGTTCAAATTCATCAATGTGGCTTTTGCAAAGAGACAAATTAGACCTCCTTTAGGAGCAATATTCTTTAAATTAACACTATACATATTTTTCTTTCTAGGAACTTTAAGTAAAACTTGACTTTCATCAGTTAACTTAAAGTTTGGAGATAAAACGATACATTCAGTGTCATTAAAGATGAAACACCATATTTTTTGCACACATTTGTGAACATCTAAAAGGTATAATACTTTAACTCTTTTACAAATAACACATATCAAAATCTAAATACCAGTTTTGATTGTACCTCTGCCTGTGATTTTCCCTCCTTTGAGGTTACCTCTAAAGGAAACATATCCTCCATCAATCTCTTCAAAGTCTGTAAGATAAGACATGTTCCTTGTAATGTGCCTTGAGCATCCACTATCAATCACTCTTTTATCCTGTAAATCTATTTGTGGATTGGCCTTGCACATTAGTTAAGAAAATCAGTTTCTTTTGGGGACCCAAGCCATCACTACTTGGATCTTCCTATGTGCATCCAAATAATAACTTTTTCAAGGTTATTGATGCACAATTGTTTTTAGAAACTGGCCTAAAAACTTTAGTCTTTGGTTTCTAAACCCAACAAGCTGAGGCCTTAACAACATTAGCATTATTTCCCTTAACAACATTAACTACTGCTTTTGGCCTAGAAGCATTAACTACTGCTTTTGGCCTAACAGTATTAACATTTTTATCCTTAACAGTATTAACCCTTTGGTTAAAAGTGTTGTTTTTAAATGTTGTATTCTTGTGAATGGGCCTCTTAACAGTTGAATGTGTTGTTTTAGAAAGATTTGTCATTGGTCTAGCACTATTCATTATTATTTTTAGGTGAGCAGTATTAACTTGTCTGGCAGTATTAAGTGATACTAGGCCAGACTTCATTAGTACTGCTCTTGGAACCATGTTCTTTTTAGGGCAGGGGTGAGTCTTTTTGGCAAAATTCTGATGATTCACCCTTTTAGCATTGTTCCAAATAGGTTTTGTATTTTGAAACTGTTTTTGATTTACCTTTTTACAATCTACCTGCAAGTGATCAAAACTTCCACATACATAACAAGCTTTGTTAAACATCTTAAAATTACTTCCTAGTCTCTGAGACATCATATTATTCCAGTTTCTTTATGTCCTCAGAATGTTAGTGGTTTTTTGTCTATTGTGCTTAACTTGTTTAACAGTTTTCCTAGCAGTTTTTCCTTTAGGTTTAACAAACTCTGTCATAGCAAAACTAGGTTTAACTATTTTCTTTTGAATCTTATCCTGAGGCATATCTTCTTCCTCACTATCAGACACCCAATCCTCAATAATTAGAGCACCATTATTCTTCTTAACTGCCTTAGGCTTATCTGCACTAGCCTTAGCTTCACTAGTCTTAACTACAGGCTTCTTAACAGTAGGTTTACTAACTATAGGCTCATTCACAAACTCTTCTAGACTAGAGAATGACAAATTAGGTTTTGGAGGCATAAAATTTCCTGTATAGGGAGGTGGAACAACATTATACCCTAAACCTGCTTTGCACTTATCAACTATCTGACAATCTATTAGTTTGCTTAAGCTTTTAGATGAATTCTCATATTTTTCTACTGTTAGCTGAATTTCATCTTTTTGTTTTTGAGCTAGTTTTAACTTCCTCCTAAGCTTTGTAATGGCTACTTATTTTAAATAAATCTCACATTTTAAAAGCTTGATATCTTCTTCATAAACATACTTATTTTTCTTATAAACTAGAAGTCTTGCTTTTACAGACTCTAAACTTATTTTATAAGTAATAGCATTTATTTTAGATGTCCTTAAGTCTTTTAACAGTTGTTCATTTTGTTCTTTAAGAAATTTAACATTTTCCAAATAAGATGATGAACAGTTTGAATCAGTAGATACATCAGAGTTAGAACTTGTAGAAGAGTAAGCCATGAGTGCAAAGTTAGTTGGACCTTCTTCTGCTTGATCACTCCAATCATAATTGTGACAACTGAGATTTTAACAGGTTAGTTAAAGCCTGTATAAATCAGTTTATGTGTGTCATTATGTGTTTTATATATTTTATATGTGTATGAGATAGAAGTACATGAGTGATGAATCATTGTACTTGTAGAAATGAAATCATTTGAAAGCTTTGTGTAGTTTCAAATGTCGTGTACGTAATATTTTGTGTACGTACTATATATATGTAATTAATATTATATATAATAGTTTAGTATTTTATTGATTTTAGAGTGCTTTCTATTTTTAGAAATAGTTAGAATCGAAGGTTAGTTTGAAAACTAGTTAGAAAGTACAAGGTTTAGCAAAATAATTAAAGGTTTTTACTTAGAATTAAAGTAAACATGTAATATATATATATATATATATATATGTATATATATATATATGTATATATATATGAGTGTGTATGTGTGTGTGTGTGTGTAAATTCGGTTGCATAGGCGGGAAAGTAAAATATACTTTTTGGTATTGCGTATCCTCCAAAACTCTTGCTTGCATTCCTTTTTTCCATCTCTTTTTCCTGTTTCAAATACACATATTCCAAAATAAATGCATAATAATAATTATTCTAATTGATTAATAAGTTTTAGAATATTGTTTTTAATGCCAACAGAGGCATTTACATATCATAATAATATAATAATATTGTTATTGAAACACGCATGTCCAAACACACACAATCACGATATCCAACCGTGTCATCCTGACACTACTCGTCCACTCCCTCATCTCATGCTGCAGCTGTGGTAGCTGCTGCGATAGTACTGCTGAGTCACTGGTCCACCCCCCCTCCCCCCCCCCGTAACTAGGGCTGAGCATAATCAGGTGGTTAAAAGTACTTTGCAACGGAACACACATAAACCTCCTGCCAATGTGACTCAAAGACACCCTGGTACCTAATCCCATGTGATATTTAGTTTGTACTCCATCCTCTTTAACGCCTACCTGTTGATCTTCCGTGCTACCCATACGCACATATAAATACTAGCATCGAAGCTTGCTTGAACCTCGATCTCTGAAGGCAACTCTCGTGACAAGGACGTCAACCAATTAGAAACTCACGAATCAATCTATCCTCAGAAGTCGATCACTTTCTCAGGGAAATCCTGTCTTAATCTCTACAGTAAACCGAGTAACTCAAACTATTATTGTTCTCTTCAGTCAAAACTCTAATTTTCCTGGCAATCTTTGAAATGAACTAACCAAAGCAAATCTGACTGTCCTTCTGACTTCCAGCTCCCTTTCTTTTCATCCATTTTGCAATCACCCAAGCCACATTTGCATACCCATTCTGATGTCTATCCTCAAACATACTTAACAACCACAAATCATTCCTCTGAATCTTCTCATATCCAGTCGTCCTCTGACATAATCCGTAAGTGATCATTTTATGCAACACTCTAAGAATCAGGAATCTAACGGAAGTGATTGAGCTCCTAGATAAATGTAAGTCCCAATATTCTCTAGCATTGAATTTTTCATCACTTCTTAAACCTCCTTTAAAATAAGTATCAAAACCTTCTTCCTCCAACTCCTCCGCATGATAACAATCCCAATATCCAGTAAATTTCCAACAAAGTTAGACTATAGCAACGTCCACCTAAGTCTAAAACTGATTATCTTCTTTGACTGTAACTCATCATCCGCACACACTTCATCAAACTCATAAGTAGCATAGAACTCATGGCAAAGTTCTGGGTAAATAGGTTCACGGATATTAAAAGCCCTTACCCAAGCCACGAAAAAGAATATCTCCTCATCGGATTGAGCTTCCTTCAAACTAATCTTTAACATTTGATCAATCTCATCTCCACAACCAATTTTGTGTAACAACTGCCAATCCACGATTTGCGGTGAATAAATGAGTTTTGGGATCAAAGTTGCCAACCAAGAGTTATAACGAGACTTTGCTTCTCTATTGCAACCTCTCCATTCCAAGAATTCATGGTGAACATCTGGGAGTATTGCTTCTTCGACGGTTTCAACATTTCTAGAGCGTTTGGCACGGGATGAACCGGCCTCGTGATCGTATGCACCTGAAGTCTACACATCACAAATCAACCAAAGACATGATATGTAATTAAGTTAGACAAGATTTAGCATTGTTGGTTATCTTTTGATCAATTTGCAAACATTTTGTTACTTTCTGTGATAAAAAATTTTGTCACACAAAGTCCTAAGTACGGCGGTTTTTCAATATCAAGCAAGTGTGGCGTTTTTCAAAACAAAACGGCGCACTTCGCTGCTCTGTTTTTTACCAAAGACGAGTTTTTTTAACAATTTTATCTAATCCCAACACTAATTCTAAATAGTTAAACCTGGATTTAATTCAAGCGCATCTACTTAAGTTCTTAATAATAATGCCATGATTCTAGTCCTATTCAAATGCTATGGCAAAATTTTATAACCTAATTCATAAAAACCCTAAACACACATTAATAATAGATTTGATGATAAGAAATAGTAAAGAATGAAATAAATATACTGACAATGAGATAAATTCAACCCTTTATATATATTAAATATAATAAATATATAAATATATAATAAGAATAAAAAATCTCAATGTAGAAAATCCGGAAGTATGATTCCCGGGTCGTTATCCCCCAACGAGGAATGCAATGGAAATTCGTTTGTTGGTTTGACATTTGATGCTTGAATGGAACAAAGATTTTGATTGGTTATCTAAGTCTACGAGAAAATTAAGGCAATTTAAACTAAAAACAATTAAGGCACACAAATTTAAACTAAAAATGCAAACGGGAATCCTAAAAACGCGTCTAATTATCAACTAAGGCAAATATTAACCCTAAAAATTCAAACTTAGTTTCTAAACCTTTCAAATGACAAAAGAAAATTTTCTAAAAAAGATTTATATTTTTTTGGCTTTTTTAATATTTTTTTATGAATTAAAACCTATTTAATCTATTTAAAATTCTAGAAAATGACAAATTAATTTTTAAAACTTTCAAAAAATGATTTTCTACTTTAAAAAAGTCTAAAATATCATAAAAACTCAGAAAAACATTTTTCACTACTTTTTATAATTAAAAACTATTTCCTATAATTAATTTAAAAAGCTAAAAATGAAATTAAAAATCTAAAAATGATGAAAAAGATTCTATACTTTGTAAACCTTAAAATATTTAATCAAAATCTAAAACCTGTTTTTTTGTATTTTTCTGAATTAATTTACTATTTTTAAATGATTTTCTAAAATATTAATCTTCGAAAAATGAATAAAAATAACAAATAAAGTTGGTTAAGAAGTTAGAAGGCGAGTTCTGGAATCATTCAATGGTTGGTGCTGATCATGCTGGATACACTAATCGATTTCATGAGTTGGCAAAGTTGGTTCGTACAAACCGTAAGTGTCGTATACCCATCGACTTATATCCGTGTAAAGTGAAAGAGAGTATGACTATGAAGAAAGTAGGTGACCAAATGATTGGAGTGATTCGAAGAAGAAGGATCGACAAGGAAGGGAATGTTTCTAGATTCTAAGAATACCACACCTCAGATGAAGTAGAAGAAGAGCTGAGTGAGCACCCTCCTTACAACAAATATGGATTCGTAGATCATCCACAACTCCAAATGGAAGACCAAAGGAACAAGTTTGCACCTTACCCATTACCACCACAAGAAGGCAATATGAATGGCTAGTTGATTGATGATGCTAAAGATTCAGACCTTGAGTCTATGGCTAGTAATCAACCCATGAGCTTGATGATGGAAGACATTGGTGGGAGCTGAGTTCGACCTTGACTCGACTACTCATGCAATCGATTTGATTTAGGATGTTTAGTGTTTCTTTCTATCGTTAGGAAATGTTATTTTCGATTACGATTATTATTAAAGAGAAGTGGTTTTAGGATTTATCTTGTGTGTTATGTGCCTTATTAAATGTGTTATATGTTGCATGATGTGTTGATTTCAAGAAGTGTTTTCATAGGAGCGAGTACACGCGTGAAATGGGGCATCTATAATTATGGTGTACAACATAATTATACATGCGCCACAACACAAATGGACTTACAAGTATGATTACATGTAATTGGTGTTGACACATATTGGTTGATTATGCTTGTACTTATATAGTATTAGGGGAAATATAATATCATGGGTATGTGATAGAGGTAGCTAATGGTAAGAAGGAATAAGTTGATAGAATTTTCTGTAGCTGTAGACTAGAGCTAGGAGATTCTATATTCCATATAAACTTGATACCATTAGGACAAGGAAGTTTTGATGTGATAGTAGGAATGGATTGGTTGTAAAACCAAAAGGCTGTGATCGTGTGTCACGAGAAAATAGTTAGGATACCTATAGAAGAAGGTAAGGTACTCTGTGTTCAAGGAGAACGTAATGTCGGGAAGACAAAGACGTTAATGAGCATAAATGCAAATGAACCGACGTTAAGCGATATTCTTGTCGTACGTGATTTTAAGGACGTATTTCCGGATGACCTGTCAGGATTACCGCCACAACGACAAGTAGAGTTTTGGAGATTCAAGAACTGTTGGAGCAACTTCAAGAGTTGCAAGACAAGGGATTTATTCGGACAAGTCACACACCATGGGGAGCGCCAGTTTTGTTTGTCAAGAAAAAGGATGGATTGTTTCGCATGTGCATAGACTATCGTGAACTAAACAAGTTAACCATCAAGAATCGTTATCCGCTCCCTATGATTGACGATTTATTTGACCAACTTCAAGGAGCGCGCTACTTTTCTAAGATAGACCTTCGATCTAGTTATCATCAGCTGAGAGTGCATGATGATGATATCTCGAAGACCACGTTCAGAACACGATATGGGCATTTTGAGTTTACGATTATGCCATTTGGATTAACAAATGCACCCGCAGTTTTCATGGACTTAATGAACCGAGTATGCAAACCGTACCTGGATAAGTTTGTCATAGTGTTTATTGATGATATCTTGATATACTCAAAGATGAAGGAGGATCATGAAAATCATTTGAGATTGATGTTGGATTTGATAAGGAAGGAGAAGCTGTATGCGAAGTTCTCCAAGTGCGAGTTCTGGTTGCAAGTTTTCTTGGACATGTGGTAAATCATAATGGTATTCACGTGGACCCAAGTAAGATTGAGGCAGTGCAAAGTTGGAAAGCCCCCACAACACCATCTGAAGTAAGATCATTTCTGGGATTAGCTGGATATTAAAGACGTTTCTTTGAGAACTTCTCCAAGATTGCTAAACCCCTTACTTCGTTGACTCAGAAGAATCAAAAGTATGAGTAAGGTAAGAAGCAGGAGGAAGATTTTCAAATGTTGAAGGACAATTTGTGTAATGCCCCAATATTGTCGTTACCGGATGGAGTAGAAGATTTTGTGGTTTATTATGATGCGTCAAACAAAGGATTAGGATGTGTTCTTATGCAAAGGGATAAGGTAATCACCTATGCATCAAGATAATTAAAGAGCCACGAGAAGAACTACATGACTCATGACTTAGAGTTAGGCGCGGTGGTGTTTGCGCTAAAGATTTGGAGGCATTATTTGTACGGAACAAAGAGTGTTATCTATACAGATCATAAGAGCCTTCAACACATATTCGATCAGAAGGAGTTGAATATGCGTCAAAGGAGATGGTTAGAGCTGTTTAGTGATTATGAATGTGAGATTAAGTACCATCCTGGTAAAGCAAATGTAGTAGCTGATGCTTTAAGTAGAAAGGAGAGAGTGAAGCCTCGACGAGTGCGAGCGATGGCTGTGACAATTCAGTCCGGAGTTAAAGGACTGATATTGGCAGCTCAAGGTGAAGCGTTTAAGGATGAAAATGTGATAGCTGAAGGATTGAATGGTACAGACCAACAAATGGAAAAGAGAGAGGATGGAATCCTATACTACATGGATCGTATATGGGTTCCATTAGTGGGTGGTGTTAGAACTAAGATCAAGGACGAAGCTCATAAGATGAGGTACTTTATGCATCTCAGAGCGGACAAGATGTACTATGATCTTCGAGACATGTATTGGTGGCCGGGTATGAAAAAAGATATTGCTATTTATGTTAGCAAGTGTTTGACATGGGCAAAGGTGAAGGCTGAGCATCAAAGACCATCAGGTTTATTGCAACAACCTGAGATACCTAAGTGGAAGTAAAAGAAAATAGCTATGGACTTTATAACAAAGTTTCCAAGGTCAAGTAGTGGTCATGATGCGATTTGGGTCATAGTTGATAGGTTGACCAAATCGGCGCATTTCTTGGCAATACGAGAGGATTATAGTATGGAAAAGTTAGCAAGGTTGTACATCGATGAGATTGTTGCACGACATGGTGTACCAACATCGATTATTTCTGATAGGGATGGACGTTTTACGTCAAGGTTTTGGCAAACGATGCAAAAAGCGTTGGGAACGCGTTTAGATATGAGTACGGCTTATCATCCTCAGACGGATGGACAAAGCGAGCGTACAATACAAACGTTAGAGGATATGCTGAGAGCGTGTGTGATTGATTTTGGTGGAAGTTGGAATATTCATTTGCCATTGGCTGAATTTTCCTATAACAATAGCTATCATTCGAGCATTCGTTGTGCTCCTTTTGAGGCGTTGTATGGAAGGAAGTGTAGGTCGCCGGTATTGTGGGCTGAGATAGGAGATAGCGGATTAATTGGACCGGAGTTGGTGCAAGAAACAACTGATAAAGTGGTTGTGATTAGAGATAGGCTTAAAGCTGCTAGAGATCGTCAGAAGAGCTACGCAGATAATAGAAGGAAACCTTTAGAGTTTCAAGTTGGTGATCATGTAATGTTGAAAGTCTCACCTTGGAAAGGTGTAGTGCGGTTTGGAAAGAAAGGAAAGTTAGCTCCAAGATTTGTAGGACCTTTCGAGATCCTCGAGAGAATTGGTCCTGTGGCATATAGGTTGAGATTACCTGAAGAATTGAGTAGTGTGCATGACACGTTTCATGTGTCGAATCTAAAGAAGTGTTTAGCTGATGCAAATTTGCATGTGCCGTTGGATGAGATTAAGGTAGATAAGACCTTACGTTTTGTAGAAGAGCCTTTAGAGATTATGGACCGTGAGGTCAAAACTCTTAAGCGTAGTAAAATACCTATTGTGAAAGTGCGATGGAATTCCAAGCGTGGACCAGAGTTTACCTGGGAACGTGAGGATCATATGAAGGCTAAGTATCCCCAGTTGTTTGAGAATGCTATTGTCGAGACTAATGGTTAAAATCTCAGGACGAGATTTCCTAAAGGAGGGGATACTGTGACAACTGAGATTTTAGCAGGTTAGTTAAAGCCTGTATAATTTAGTTTATGTGTGTCATTATGTGTTTTATGTGTTTTATATGTGTATGAGATGGAAGTATATGAGTGGTGAATCATGGTACTTATGGAAATGAAATCATTTGAAAGCTTTGTGTAGTTTCAAATGTCGTGTACGTAATATTCTGTGTACGTACTATGTATATGTAATTCATATTATATATAATAGTTTAGTATATTATAGATTTTAGAGTGCTTTCTATTTTTAGAAATAGTTAGAATCAAAGGTTAGTTTAAAAACTAGTTAGAAAGTTCAAGGTTTATGATAAGTGTAAAATACACATATCCATTAACACCAAAAATGACCCTAAATGACTAAAAACATACTTAAAATGGCAAAAATATACTTGTTTTTGTGTTTTGTGTGTGCAGGTACGGATATATCAAAAATCACAAGAAAACTGTCAAAAACGGGCAAACACGGACACGGGAAACGGAAGAGCACAAAAGAAGCCAAGGATTCAAAAGAAGCCAAGAAAAGTCAACTCTCAGTCAACTATGGGTCAACAAAAGTTAACCACTAAGAGACAAAATCCCAAATGTTTCAAATCAGTCCCTCTAAGTGTTTTGGGAAGTCATGCTAAAGATATGGTTGTATTATGTTTTGGGAAACTCACGAGTTGTGAACCAGTATCTTTGTAATAATAATAAGGAACAAGTTAAAGCTTCGGGCTATTTGTATCAAATATTTGTTAAATCCAATGTATCAGTTTTCAAACTACTTTTTGGTCGTTCTATATATATCTTGTGTTATTGATCTATGAAGTAACACGCCTCGGACCCTTATTCCGCTGCGACCCAATTTGGGGGTGTTACAGTCCCAAAGTTTACCCTCCAGTCAAATCATAGGGCTTTTCCAAATTGAAGGTTAAAATGGGTAATTCAAGCACTCAATAACAAGATGGCAGGGTCAAATCAGTCATATCAAGGCTCCTCATTGGTCAAGCCAAGAAATTAAGCCATGTGGATGTGAGGAAGCACATGAAAATGATTGGGTTTAATCTAGAATCACTCACACAACAAGCACAAATGTCTCTTTCACGCATTGCCACGCTGGCAATCCGTGTGAGTTCATTTGTGATCCAAGGGCTCAAAATCATTCTCCTATGATTGAAGATTTGTACGGCTATGATTGGCAGGAGCGTGGGAAGCAAGGAAGGCCTAGAAGGTTCAAAGAAGGGCTATAAATAGCCCTCACTCTCCACACACACGAGGAGTTAGTTAGCTTTTAAATTTTTAGCTTAGTTGTTTTAGCTTATGCAATGTTCTCTTTAAATGTAATTTTCATTTAATCCTTTTGTAACTTCTTTTCGGTAATGTAAACAAGCTTCTAGTTAATAAAATTGAACTTTTACTTTTCAATAATATGTCAAAAGCTCTTGTTTTATTCATAAGCTCTTTAATGTTAAGCTACTGTTTTGATAAGCTAATTACAAGCTCTTATTAGTCTCTAAGCTAATAATTGAGCTTAAGTTTGATCTTAATATACCTAAACATTAAAATCAGTTAATACCTTAACTATTTGGACTTATAAGCTTTGGAAGGGGAGCTAACCATGGATGAGCTCCCATGGACTATTACTGGCTTATCCTTGGATAAGTCAGAGCTGTAGACAAGCTCAATTGAGCCTCTTAACTTCTGTTTAGCTGAAGTTTCAAGTAAATTTCATTTAAAGTTTCCTTTTTCCTTTAATACCTAGTTTAATAAGTGTTTGTTAGTGTAAACTACTTATTTGCTTAATCTTCTTGCTTATCTCTTGCTTATTGTGTGTTTATTTGATTTACTAGTACTAATTAGAATAGTTTGCTTATCTATTTTTACTTATTAAAGTATAGATTTCAGTATTCTTATTTCTGTCATAAAATCTATAAAAAATCAAAAAATAGTTAGCAATAGTTATAGTTCTTTAAATTCAGCTTAATTAGCTATTGAATCATGTTAGATAAGTCTAATATAAGCTAGTTTTTTATCTGGTATCAAGGATTAGTTAATTAGATTTTTATTTTTAAGTTTAAGATAATTCTGTCAATTTCATATGGAGTGTTTGGATTTAGATTATTTGACCTCTAAAAGTCAAAACAACTTATGAAATTTGTTTGAGTTAGTTGTGTTATCATTTTAAACTAGTAGAAAAGGAGTTTTCAAAAGTTAGTTTTAAGTAATCAAAAAGTTAGGGCTTAATATGTATGTTCCTGCACCAGGGGAACTTGTTTTTGCCATTTCATTGTGAAATTTTGATCAAAGCTCCTTAGGCTTAAAACTTGAGTTGCATTGTGTTTAAATACACTCAACAAGAGTGTTCATTGCAGGTTAGACCAAAAAGGCCACCTGCAATTTGATTTTGGCTTTAGTTCATTTACTCTAGCAGTAGTAACTTTTGTTACTACTGCTGTCCTTTTTTATTTCACTTACGATAGTTAAATTAGTTTTTAGGCTTTTAAATTCAGTAGAAATCTAGATTACATATAGGTTAATTCAGTTTAAAGCTTGTTTTCTATTTTCTAGCTTAGCTTCTTAGGTGCATTTGTTTCTTAAAGTTCATAAAAAAACTCAAAAACACCAAAAATAATTAGTTTAAACAACTTTTTTTTCATTAGTACTTAGTTTAGTTGCTTATTTAAAAAACTAAATAGCAGGGGCTTATTAGGGTTCATTAGTTAGCTTATTTTCAAAAGCTTAGTTTAGGTCTTGGCTTATTGAGCATTTGAGCTTAGTTTAAAATAAGCTTTTTGAATTAATTTCTGAGTTTGCACTTTTTAGTTTAAAATTTAGTAGTCTTTTAGTGTTATCTGTTTAGTTAGCTTATCAAAACTAGTTAGTACTAATCTTAAGGTTTCTTAATCAGCTTTTACTTTAAGATTTGAGCTTATATTGAAGCTTGTGCAAAGCTTTTATTGAAAACTAGAAAAAGTGAGTTTAAAAGCTCACTTACTGTTGGCAGATTTTCAAAAGCTTTTTCTAAGCTTATTTTTAAGTTTGAGCTTATGCTCCTTTTATTAAAAGTGCTTATAATTGTGTCCTTTATAAGTTCCAACTTATAGTTTTTTGTAAAAAAGTAAAAAAAAAAATATAGCACCCTTCGAACCCTGGACCTCTCACTCATATACCATACGTGTTTACCATCTCTGCTAGGTGGGACAAGTTGTCTACCTTTCTTTCCTTTAATTGATATAGTTCTTTTTATTTCCTTTTTCCTTAATAAGTCGTGGCTTATCTAAGCTTATTTAGATCTTAATCTTTAAGCTGGGACTTTCCTTTTATTTTTCTAGTAATCTTTGTTGCATTTTAGACTTTCCCTGAATTTTTCACATTTCTCCCTTTATTCTATTAATTTCTAGGATTTTTCGTAGCTTTAAAATTTAGAAAAATCATAAAAAATAGAAAAAAGTTTTAAAAAAATACAAAAAAATAGTTTTTAGTTTTATAAAAAGTACTTTTAGTTTTACGTTAAGAAAAATCACTTTTACCTCTTTTAGATTTTTATTTTTATTTTTGAGCTTTTATTTTTAATTTTAAAAATAGGATTTTAATTTTAAAAATAGTTAAAAATAGTTTTCTGAGTTTTTATGTTATTTTAGACTTTTCTAAGTTTAAAAATCATTTTTCTAAATTTTTAGGACTTAATTTGCTATTTTTTAGGATTTAATTAGATTAAAATAGTTTTTAATTCATAAAAAAATTCAAAAATAATCAAAAAAATATTTTTCTTTTTCTTAAAAGTTTCTTTTGTCCTATTTTAGGTTTAGAAATTTAGTTTGCATTTTTAGGGGTTAATTTTAGTATATTTGCTTAATTGTCGCGTTTTATTTGTTTCCCGTTAATTGTTTAAGTGTTTAATTGCTTTTAATTGTTCATTTTAATTGTTGCTTTTATTTAGTAGTTATAGATACTCAAAAATATCTTTTCTCTCATTCAAATCATAATCCAAGCTAAAGCAAGGTTTCAATTTCACAAGTCGTTGGGGAAACGACCCGGGTGATCATTCTTCCCGGTTAAATATACGTATTATATATTATATATATCTTTTAGAGTGAGCTTTTCTTAAGGGAGACTTTAGGAAAGTTCTTAATTGCTCTTTTGGAATATTATTATATATTTTATAGTATATAAAAACTACAATCAACAGTTTTGCATATTAATTAAAAGTTTTTTACTTAAGAAATTAAAGTAAATGTATAACAATAAAAGAGGTTAGTGTGTTGGAGTGATGTGTGTGTGTTGTGTGTGGGTGTGTGTGTGTGTGGGTAGTGTGAGAGTGTGGGAGTGTGTAAGTGTGGGTGTGTGTGTGTCGAGGTGGTTTGTTGTGTTTTACGTGGGAGTTGTGTATGCGAGGTTTTATTTGAGTGAGACTTAGATATTATTAATATACAATATAGATGTTTTTTTTTATTTTTTTTTATATTGATATATTTAGTATTTGTATGTATAGGCCGAATATAAAATAAAAGAAAAGAAAAAAAAGGAAAGTAATCCTAGTTAGATTACAACTTGTTTTTGGTAATTATCTTTTCATAAGCCTATAAATACAAATCATAACTTAACACAAATCACTTTTTTTATCCTCTCCTATCTCTTTGGCCGGTCGAACAACCCAAAGAACAAAGGGAA
Organism: Tanacetum coccineum; assembly: GCA_026074375.1. Classification (NCBI taxonomy): domain Eukaryota; kingdom Viridiplantae; phylum Streptophyta; class Magnoliopsida; order Asterales; family Asteraceae; genus Tanacetum; species Tanacetum coccineum. Next base: position 30,023 of record BQNB010055780.1, read on the forward strand.
ACCCAAAAAATTTTAGGGTTTTGATTTTTAAGAGTTAAGGTAATATTTTCTAAATCCTTTATCAATTTAATTAATTTTATTTAACGTAACAAACATTAAGGATGAAATAGGTTATTGTAAATAATCTGTAATTAAGAGGTTTTGATCATCAAAAATTGTTTTAGGGTTAATAATTAGGGTTTTGGGTAAGTTAATTAGGGTTAACTATGCTAAATTCGGAATAGAAATCTGGGCAGAATTTTAGGTCATCTAGCGAGAGCCATATCTTAGTCATACGGATAGCTTTTATTGATTTTCTTAAGCCTAAAATTAACTACAGAGAGTCTACTTTCCAACCCAAGTGGTTTCATGAATTAAAAGTGAGTGAAAGTTAGTCAAATTAATCAAACAAGATTCGTTGTCAAAACTGAATTTTCAAGGCAGATTCTGAGTTGTGTTTGTGAGGCCAAAAACCATATCAAAACGTCTTTTTAATTAATGGGCTTGCTACTGTATCAATTTTATGATGTTTATGATTTTCTAGAATTTTTGTATAATTTTCCTAAGTGTTTAAATGGGTCTGCTCAAGCTAAACCTTTTGAAGGTCGAATCAGGTTAAATTCTAGACACTTTGTGATGTTGAATTTTTATAAAATGGTTACATTCACTATTATTTTTATCCAAAAATCATAGAAGCTCAGAACTCATTGGGGAGCTATGGGATGTGAGGAGAAGAACCAATTAGATGTTTAAGTATTTTATTTAGAGTCATCTTGTGTCTATAAAAACTAAGTAAAAAGCAGAAAGTTGAGAAGTAAAGTTTGTGAGGTAATTTGAGGTTAGTAAGTATGAGGAGTATAAAGAAGAGTTGAATTAAGATAGGATATAGAGTATACATCGTTGTGATTGTTACATCAACTTGGGTGTGTGACCTAATCGATGGTAACATATGTGTGTATTGTTTTGTTTAGATTCTTTGCAAGATTAAGTGAAGGAATTGGAATTTGCTTTGCATCAGGTAAGTTTTACAGTCCCACTTTTTACTTATATTTTGGGATGGAAATTATGCAAATTATTTTTGAATTATGAACCGTGATATGTGTTTTTAAGTGTTGAACTATATGATTGCTATGTGCTATTGCTATGTGATATGAATTGTAGTAAGGCATGTGTATGTGAGGATGGCATGACCTTGTGTAAGACGCGAACGGACTTAGCTAGTTAAGTGGGTCAGTCTTGGGCAAAGATATTGTGGGACGGAGGGGTACGATCCACCCCAAATACATGTGAATTTATTTTGTAATAGAACAGCCAAGCATATATGTTCGTAAATGTTGTTTTTGTTGATCGCGGTGTCATAAGTGAGTCTTAAATATGTAACTCTCACCAATAATTATGTTGACGTTTTTAGCATCATTTTCAGGTGATCAAAATGTGTGAAGAGTTAGGTAGTGGAGTTAGCTGGACCATAGGCTTGCATGCGGAGTCTATGATTTATCTGTTTTAGTTTTCATTTGAACTTGTCATGTTCTGTTCTTCATGCATTATATGTTGGATTTTTGTTTTGGGCGTTGTCATAACACGCTTTGGATCTTGAAGTTTATTGAAAGTCATTTTTAATTTTCTCTATTTTGACGCCTTGTGTTGTGATGATGCCTATTGATTATGCCTTGCGATTCCGCCTTGGCGGGGTGTGACAATAACCAGAACCATCACAAGACACCAAAGCATTAGAAGTAGTTGTCTTCACTAGCACAACCCTTTTTGTGTTCTCCCTATTCCTGTTTTCTTGGTTCCTTAGGGCCCTGCACTCCCTTGCAAAGTGTCCCCTTTTGTGGCAGTTGTAACACTACACCGTGGACTTATCAAACCCAATGGTCTCAGTACCATTCACAGAAAACTTCCTTTTAGTGTTCTTCAAGAATCTCATTTCCTTCATTGTTAGCATAGCCATCTACCACCTTAAATCCATCTCTTCTAAATCATCAAGATTAATTTATTACAAGTCCTCATTGTCAAGTTGTGGACTGTTTGGTTGACTTGCAAAGAAAGCACAGATGACAGCATCACTCAATTTGTTAATTGTTGTTGAGTTAACAACAGTAGCTTGAGTGCTAGCAGTTGTAACACCATGAGCATTATTAACTACTCTATTTGTACTGCTGGTGTTGTTTGAGGACACAAAGGCTACGTTTTATGTGTTTGTGTTTGAGCTTGATGTCCCTTTGACTTCTGGTTCATAAATCTTCAGGTTGTTGTAAAGATCATCCAGGCTTAATGTATCTATCTCAGGCTTGTTCCTTCACATAATGGTATATGTGTTCCATTCTGGTGACAGACTTCTTAAGAACTTCTGATTCACATCTTCTTGTGAGATACTTTCACCATGAATCTCCAACTAACTGATAAGCTTTTGAAGCCTATCAAAGGTTTGATCTAACACCTCTGAGCTAGATGAAGTAAAATTTTCATACTGCTTCTTTAGAAGATTCCTCTAAGTCTTTTTACCAGCAGCATTCCCTCCAAACCTCTTCTCAACAGCCTGCAGCAATGACTTGGCATCTTTGATGGAGTTAAACTTCAATTGATGTTCATTAGGGATGCCCATCAATAAAGTGCTTCTTGCCTTCAACTCTAACCTCCTTTGTGCCTTTTCTTCAGCAGTTGTAGGAGCAATTATAGTCTCAACACCTTCAACAACTTTTGTTATTGGAGGTGCATTACCATTCTCTATGACTTCCCATAGAGAATAATCAATCATCTGGATGTACTATTCCATCCTCATCCTCCAAAGCTCATACTCACCTGGTTTGAGCATAGGCACTTTTGATGCAGCCACCATATGTGCTGAGTCTTGATCCATCTCTTTGTAACAAACAGACCTTGTGTGTAAAAGCAGTTTCTTCTTATTCAAAGCTTCTCAACAAGAATCTCTAATACCACTTGTTGATACAACTTGAATAGATCTTGAATACCTTAGCTTGTGTAAGGTTTAGTTATGTAAGATAAATCCTACACAACTATGGTAGAAACTTTGTAAAAAATATATCAAAGATTGTGCGGAATCTAATCTTTGATCAATAAGAAGAATATGCAATTGAACAGTAATTCTAATAAACACACAAATTAACAAACAAAGCTTCAATATATTAATATGAATACTCTAACTAGCATTAGGGTTGCAAGACCTTGAAGCTAGAACGATATCAAAACAAAAGATATCAAACACTAAGACTTAGGACCTCCTTTTATACACTAAGGAGTCCTAGTCAATTTACAATATATTTTTAAGACTTAGAATATTCTTTATGATCTATTCTATAAATAACTAATACTTATCACGTAAGTAATCTTGTTCTCCAAACAATGTTTATCCTTTCTTCTATCTTTATCCTTTCTCTTCTGACAGTAGAAACTCTTTCAGCGATCTTAATCTTTCAACAGTTGTAACTTTTGTACTAGCAGCATTAACTTAGCACCAACAGTAGTAACTTATACATCAGCAGCATTAACTTTATACTAGCAGTACTAATATATACTAGCAGTAGTAACTATAAACTACCAGTACTAACTTTATACTAAAGTTAATGAACAACACTAACTTTTGCTTAGCAGCAGTAATACAAACCTTATCAGCAGTAACTTCAAGAAGGTTTTTAATCCCAACATTCTTGAACTGTCTATTTCTGCTAATCAATTAGGTCTCAAAATGATGTACATGCCAAATTATAAAGTCTACAATACTACCGGCACACTCAATATTTTGGTGGCCTTTTGAATAATATGATGAAAATGGAATATTAGTCATAAATCTCACAAAGTATAATAAAGGATAATGTGCATTCGGCAAAGATTTATTCTAGTTATTTAAGAAAAATTTGTCAAAAATTTTAAAATTGGTATAATTTTCAAAGAAAACTAGAAAATTGAAGGCAAAACATTCATCAAGTATTAATTCTACTCCCCTCCCCCTACTTGATTTGTGCAATGTCCTTATTGTACATTAAGGAAATGAAACAAAAAGGAAAGAGTAGAATTAAGACAAGAAACTCCCTGAGCATTGCTTTGAGATTTGAAATTTGGCAGAAATCTTTATTTCTGTCTTCTCGCAAGCTCTTTATCACATGTGATCACAAAACAAACCAAAGCATAAAATTGTTCTACAAGAATTATGAAGTGTATAGGAAATACAAACCTAACTCACTTTCGTAGGAATCACGGTTGCATTTAGCATATGCAACAAGCCTTTTAAACCACTTGGTGGCCCAAGTGGACGAGTTTAGTCTCGTGAAGGATTCCAGAGAACATACCCACAAAGTCTATTTATGTATACAAGGTTTAAACATGTTTAAAACTTCAATTTTTAGAATTTCAAAAGGAGGTTACGGCGTAACCATAGAATAGGTTACATCGTAATCAAGCGGTAAAGATTTTAAGTTCTAAGGTGTTACGGCGTAACCAGAAAATGTGTTACGTCGTAACTGTAGTGGTTACGGCGTAACTAAAGTTGTTACGCCGTAACTGCTGCAAATTTAGCAAAGTTACCACATGATTATAAGTCGAGCCGGTCTCGATAATTTCCTCTTAGCTTCTAGATCTTTAACACCCCTAATTTAAATAGAGATTCGGGTCCAACAATGGGGTGTTAATAATAAATACAACAGTCATATATTATATAGAACGACTCGAAAAGAGACGTTATCAAACATGTTCCATTCCAAAAGGAAATTTCAGAGTGCAAGCGTTGTCCTAACATAACATAAACAAGACACAAGTGTTCAACAAAATATAAAGACATTGTTTTTGAGGAATGTAAATCAATTGTTTTAACAAAATTCATTCTTAAGCGCAACTTCCTCCTCTTTGTCCCATGCTCCAAGTCCTTAGCTTTGATTAACTGAGATAAACATGCTAAAAAGTCAACAAACGTTGAGTGAAATTCATAGGTTTAATTAAACATTAAGATTTAGAGCACAAATATTTAAATCATGGAAAACTTGTGGATCAAACAAGTTTTAATTAATATACATTGAGCTTGTGACATCCGACGCCTTTGACGAGAATGATATGTTGCCCCAAACGGATTAGATATTATTGCCATATACCTGTAGTTCTCAGAATAATATATCCGTTGAAAAGTGGGTCTTCCAAAAGGATACAAACCCCGAACGGGGAGTCACCCCATAGTACTATTTATTATCCTAGCATCTACCCATCACAGGTAATTAATGGTTCACGTTATATTGGGGACTTTAGCAATAGGTACTCAAGCATTGATCATATATTCGGGTCCAGCATACAGGAAAACAATTTGTTCTCAATTTTATAAAACAAGCTTGTATCTCCCTCGCGTGTTTTGAGAAAACGATTAAAGTAATAAAGGCGAGGCTATGAACTCACCGTATATAGATGATCAAATGAGAAACCAAGTATGAGAAGATAACTCCAAATATTAGTCGATACCTATAAAGCAAGTCACGAATTAGAATGATATATTATCATTATAATAGAATAGTTATACAATACTAGTTAATAAAATCTGAAACTAGAACAATATTGCACCAAGACTAAAACAAAGTATTTTTAGTTTTCAAATAGGTGTATGACCTGCACTTAACCCTAAATAAGTGTCTACTAAGTATCGCTTAGCCATTCTTAATCTTTACTAAATGGTCACACTTTTAATTCACGAGAAAAGGCGTAAAACTTACATTGCAGAATTTTAATCACATTCATAGGTTCATATCTCTTAATCCATAAAAGATATGAAGGTGAGGTTTTCACCCCTGGAAAGATTCATGAGTCTAGTTTTCAAAACATTAAGCCAATCATTCTAATCATTTACCAATCCATGGAAAATAGGTTTTTACTAACAGAAGGTCAAAACAGAAAACTTACTGAATTTCTAACTTCCACCGTTTTGGCCATAAATCCTAAACTAAAATAGAAATGAAGTTGGTTCCAATTGGAGGAGTTAGATTATGATGTCTGGTATCGAACCAAGCTTTATAACCTTAACTTACTGTACATAACCTAGAGCAATTCATGTTTTCTAACAGAATGTTTAGAATTGGTTCACAATCGTAAAACGGCCATATATCCTTCATCCGAAATCATTACAAGAGTATCCAACTCACACATTGAAGCTTAAGACTTACTCTATCCAAATATGTAATTTTCTCAGTAGCTATAGACGAAATCTTTGGAGAATAATCCACGACAGCCTGCTGTCCCAAAACAGTCCGCAAAATCTTATTCTAGATCAATCAATAACACTTCCAAAACCTTAATTAATCCATCACAAGGCTACTAATCATCAAGATACATTATCTAACAAATATTTTTTTATCATTTACACTAATTAACCAAGATTAACCATAATTTTTATGTGCATGTTCATAAAAACCAATAGTCATAAACATGCACAACTAAACTCAACAAAACCTTAAAAAGGGAGTTCAAGATAATATCATATACTTACAATGGGGGATTTTTGGAAGATCAACGCAAACCCTATGTGGGTTTCTTGATCCTAGCCGTGGCCATCAACACCCAAACATTATAACCTTAATTTTTCTTGCCTCCAAATCCACTTGTAATCACCTAGAATCAAACCATCATCATTCTTGTAGCCTTAAATTAAATCAAAGCCCTAAAATCTTCAAGTTCTTCAAAATCAAAAATTTCAAAATCAAGTGCATGGTGATTTTTAATGATGGGGAAAGATTGAGGATAATTTTATGGATGATTTAGGGTTTATAGGAATTGATTTGGTGATTTTTGATGAAGGTTATGGTGGTTTTTGTGGTTGCAGCCGATGAACAGTGGGGAGAGGGGAGGAAAGAGTGTTTTTTTTATCTGTGTATGTGTGTGTTTTAAATAAAGGAGGATGATTTATATAGGGTTAATTATTTAGGTGCTAAAAAAATAAGAAAGGTATGGGTTTGTTTATGTTCGACCGGAACTAAGAGAAGGGGAGGGAGTGGTCTTTGGCCCATTCTTGCCTAACTACATTACCTATTAATCTTGAGCCTTAATACCTTTTCTATTTTGATACTTTTTCCTACACTGTGATTTTTGTCTCGGGTGCAATTTAAAACACAAGAAGATAAAAATTATAAAAATAAAATAATTAGGCACTCAAAGCCCTAATATGGAGTTGTTGGTTTCTTGATCGTTAAAAACATATAAAATTTTTAAATCATAGCGCTTTTTACTTAAAATCATCAATTTTTATATAAAACGACGAAGTAGTGAAAAGTAAAATTTTAGAAATTTAGAAAATTAAATATAAGTTGAAAATTAGTAGTAGTGACCTTAAATACGGGGTTTTACATCTTTCCCTCCTTTTAGGAGCGACATCCCGACGCTCGTCTCTTCTTACTTGTCGTATTCTTACTCGAGAATAGATGCGGATATTTGCTCATGAAGTAATCTTCTCCTTCCCATGTGAACTCTGGACCTCGCCGCGAGTTACATCGAACCTTGACTATAGGAATACGACTTGGTTTATGTTGCTTCACCTCATGGTTTATTATTTCTATCGGTTTTTCAATAAAGTGCAATTTAGCATCGAGTTGATTATAAATTCAATTTGTCGAGGTGATGGAAGTTCCGACAGATCATAGGGAAACACCTTTAGAAGAAAATCATGAATCATCGTCCCAATTTCTAAACGTTTCTTCATCGGTTCTCAGAAGATGATGGCATTTCTAATCCGCCAATTTACTTACTTACGTCTAGACGTTTATTCCTAACGAAGAGTGACTATGAAGGTAGTAAAGAAAAGAATGGAAAAGAACTTGACTCATGGAAACAGACACGAGACTTTTCTCGAGTATTGAGTTGAATAGACTTACTTGCATAGTGATCATTGTTAAGGATACGCATAAAATTTTTACTTTCTAGAAGGTTTAGGTAAAGGGTTAGTTTCAATAAGGTTTAAGGGTGACAATTACCAACATGACGAGGTTCCTTCTGAATTATACATAGGTGATCAGGCTATGTATAATTGAGAAGTAATATTGACATGCTTGCTTTCGTCAAAAATTTATCTTCGTGTTCGAGGTGATAATAGGATATTTTTGTAAAGTGGCAAGTTTGTATTCGTGGTAAAAAATAAAATAGTTCTTGATATGGTAATAGTTTTATATATGTTTACTCATTTATTATTTTATTTTTCATTATTATTATAAAGAGTTTTTATACGTGACAGAAATCGGAATAAAGTACAGGGTGGTTACAATTTGCTTATAGAAAATCTTTCGGTTGAATTACTATAATGAATAAGCGGTTCGCGAGACAAAATTGACACCATTTATAGGATTGTATTTGTTCAGTTTATGTAAAAATGATAAACTAGTTTAAAGTTTACTAGTGAAAGGGTTTACTATGGTTGAAAAGAATTGTTTATATCTAAATTGAATTTAAGACATTTATAAAATTTATATATTTATTTATTTGTTTGTTTATTATTTTTTTAAATAAATAAATGATTCACGAAGCTAAGTCAGTAAGATCTACAAGATGGTACTTAATTAATTTTTCAAAAACGATAAAACATTTTTCGGTCTAACATAACGCCCTATATAAAGACATTTTTCCAAAAATAGTTTTTAAACAGTAGATCACCGCAAGCGTAAAGGATACTAAAACAAGAATAAGAATAATCAGAGAGAATAAATGTAAGAGACATCAGGGTTGTTTACAATGGCGATAGATCAAGTATAAAGAATGTCCGAACAACATAAAAGTAGTCAGAGGATATGGACATGAAGGGTCATATGTCCTAGAAGACCGTGAATCAGAAAGCTATATTGTGTCATTCGCAGAATTTGTCGTTGCAAACTAAAGAACAATTCGATCACATTAACAGTAGATAGATGTAAGCATTGATGGTATTAATGTATAGCAACGTTCAAAAGAAATGAGTGTAAGGTGAGAACATTAGAAGTTGA